>CANXYI010853836.1:0-17669 GCA_948208565.1 Hura crepitans | reverse complement strand
AAAGAAGCAAGTCCAAGAAATGAAGTAAAAGAGCATAAAATGTTATGTTTGTTATATGGGCTTTAAAAGTGGGCTACACTTCATATGGGCCTAGTTTATTTTATATAGGAAGGGCCTTGTTTGGTTGAATATTTAATTATTTTAGTATTAGTTCAAGATAGAAAATTTAATTAGGAGTCAAACAAACATGTCCCTTATTTTATGTCCAATTTTGAAAAACAAAGGCCTTGTTTGGCTTAGCTTTAATTTCTATAATTTTCTTTCTTTGTTAAAGGGCGTCATCCAAACATGCCCCTTGTTTTTTATTTCCTTATTGAAATAGGGGTTAGTGTAAGAGGCCTATAAATAGCCTCATTATTGGCTTGTAAAAGAACAATTGAATCATCAATAATATTTGTGAGTTTTTCACATAAGGCTTGGCCTAACTTTATTGGAAATGATAGCTTGTCTTCTTCTTTTTGCAATAAGAGTTTATTTTCTTCCAAGGTAATTTCTTTGGTGAATTTATGTTCTTTTTAGTTTAAAAATCAACCAATTACTTGTGTTTCCATTCATATATTATTTGGGGGTGTAATAGGTTGGGAGTTTATTCCTGTTCTTATTCTAGCCATATTATATGTTTTAGGGGTTTCAGGTTCTTTAACCTTCAGGTTCTGCATCAAAGGGTAAAATTCATTTCACAATAGAAGTCTATATTACAAATGAATGCAAATTATTATGGTATTCTAAGGGGAAACATATCTAGGCTAGTTACATGGGCTGTGGTATAGTCCATTTTTAAAGTTATTATCCTCTAAACGGGGTCTCTTCTAACGGGTCTTTGCAATCATGAGTAATAACAACTTATTGCTTTACCGTTTTATATACCTTTTAGTTATGAGGATTGGAGTGATGGTTATAATCCCTAACAATCCACTAAACTAAGGGAAAATGGCTTTATGCTTTGGAATGCAATTAGGGGTAAAAAGGGAAGCCTAACTAAGTTTAAGGCTTTGGCATGAAATGCAATTTTGGGAAATGATAAACCTTAGAATTAGATATTTAACCAATATTAATTATAGGGTACTTTTGGAGCAAATTCTTATAGGGGACTCCCCAGTAGTGTAACACTTGAAAAATCCTGGTGTTATAAATAGTATTTCCCGAGATGTGAATAGTATTTTCCAAGGCCAGGACACTAATTCTACTACATGAAAGTATTAATTATAATATAATTTTGGGTGAAATTTGAAGTTAAAATAAAGTCATTTAGATGGTTAAAAATGATAGTTAAGTTTTACAGTAGTGTCAAGTGAATAGTGACCTAGTTTTAGCTGAACAATAAAATATTCAAAAAGTTGGTTAGAAAACTTCGAGATTAATACAACCTGATACTCAAAAATTATGATTAGCTTGTTCACATTGGAATTAGAATTTTTAGAGATTGGGAAGTATTTTTTTTTAAATTTGGGAACTTTAAAAACTATATTTTTAATCGATTTTTTTAGCATAGATTTTTAGAGGTTTTTGAGGCTTGAATTATGGACAATTATAAGCCTCTTAGATGTTGGAAATGAAGTAAGAAAAATTGAAAAACAATGGTATAAAAAGGTCAAACTTGGTTAAAGGAAGAAGTCATCTATATCCTTTAAGCCAATGAGAGTTAATGATGCCTTAAAGAGAGGAGGGAAGCCATTTTTGGCTTTTTCAAGCTTAATTTCTTGCCCTTTTCTTCCATTCAAGCCCTGGGTTTAAGCTTTCATGACTCCGAGAAGTCGATTCCACCTCAATTTATGCAAAAAATTAAGCATTTGTCTCAATTTTTAGCCTGGGTGACTAGTAACCCAAAATTTTTTGAGAATGTTTTTTTTTGAATTCCAATATTTTTCCTAGGTTTCTCGAGTGCCCAAAAGTTGATTTATGTGGTCATTTTTTATTTTTATTGCCCATATGATTTATTATGAAATGAATTTATAATGAGCAGTTGACAAAACCCAAAATAAGGGTGAGAGCATAGTGCAAGTGGGTCTTAAGAGTTCATTATGACTCTCTTGGTATGTTCAATTGATATAAATTACCTAAATTTAAGTATTTTTAGAAATTCCATAATACGTAAGAAATTCCATTAATGAGTTAAAGGTGTAATTAATACATAAATTGGCCATTGATGATGATGTATGATGAAAATGATTATAATGTTGAATGGATGTTAGAGGTATGTAATGATGATATGGAAAAATTGAAATGTATGTATGTGTATGTAAATGGGCATATGCATAGAAAAATGTGATATGTGTCTAATGTATGATGTTAAATGTTTATGTGAACACATGTTATGATGATGAATGCATGTGATAGATGCTGTAGCCTTAGAATACATTATGACCAAAATGGCCATATGATCTTGTGTGTATGTATGGTGGTGTACATAGCATGTATATGCACGTTTGCATCCTACATATGTGATGTGCATGAAGTATGATTATTAATGATAGTAATTGGTAATATGGACATAAGAAATGATGGATGAATAAATTAATGACAACATAGAGGGTTAGGAAGGCAATATGGTCGAAATGGCCATGTGCCATGATGATGTGTGCATGTTGATTTCATATGCATGTATATATTATTAAATGTGTGATATGGATGATGATTAATCATGAATGAAGGTAAGTAATCATACGAACATGAAATTGCTGAAATAAGAGATAAATGATATCATGGAAGGGTAAGAACCATAAAGGCTGAGTGGTTTAGGTGCATGTGTGCTTATGTGTTATGGTATACAGTGTATGTAAATGATAATTTATGAATGTGTGTTAGTTAATTAGTGTTATATATGTGAATTTGGAAATGAGAAGTCATAATATGAATGCTATATATATGAAAGATTATATGATTTTAGGTTTATGTGTGTATGACGTATAAGTAATGGCATGAGAACTTTAAAGGCATGAAATAACATATTTATGAATAAAATTTTTGTGCATGAGTTTATATGTCGTGTACCTATGTTATGGTAAATAAAATGTCATAAATATGTATAATGAATTTAAAATGAAATTGTGATGAGCAATGCGTTCGTTAACATATGCATGTAAAGAATTGATGTATGGCATCAATTATGTGTGGCATGTCATAAAAATCATAATAAGTTTATAATCATGCTTTTTCTTAGTTTAGTCATTAGTTGGCTAAACTAATGTAATTAAAAGAAATATTAATGAGGTGAAACTAAAAATAAATAGTTAATAGCCCATGTAAGTAAACAATCTAATTGGATTGGTTAGCCAGTCAGCTAGGATTCATAGTAGCTACTAGGGTACTTCAATGCCTCTATAGCCTTTGAGTTGTGATGCGTGAACCTTTGGGTTACTTTTTTTGTACTAACCTACGAGTTTGACGTGTTGATCTCCTGATCTTATTTTTAACTTTTGGGTATGATGTATGTTGATGATATGATTTTTTGAACTTCGAGTTTGATGAATGGTAACCTACAAGTCTATGATTTTTTGACCTTCGAATTTGATGCGTGCAAGGCCTATATGGTTTCAAGGGCCTAGGTGGTCCACTGATACTCCGTTATCTATAAAGTTATTATTTCTTAAGTATAGGCTTTAATAAATGGACTCTAATATATGATGAATATGTTTACATGATATATGGTATAATTTAATAAAGATATAATTTTCTTATTTTGATATGTAAATGTCTTATATTATGTTTCGCTTTCGATTCATGTTATGAATATTATTGTATATCATATGAGAGTGTGAATGCCTATAATTCATATAATAAATTATGTTGTTAATTGGCATGTTTATACAAGTTATATTGATTACACCACTAAGTTATTGCTTAGTGCATTGTCTATTTTTGCGATGTGTAAGTAAGGTGACCATTTGAGAAGCAAGCCTCAAATCATCAAATTTCTAAGAGAGAGATTCTTTTGGCACTTTTTGGTATATTTTTGTATCTAAATTTTATGATGTATAGTTAGTAGCACTCATATGGATGTAATTATGGGGAATGGGACCTAAACTAGATAAAATGTAATTTTTTCAGATTTTAAAAGGTCTAAACTAAATTAAAGGTGATTTTTGGTTTCTAATGACTGCATGTTGATATATCTATTGCATGCCTTGTGATGTTGTGATGTTAATAAGCTAGGGTGATTAGAAGGATCACAGGAGTTCAGTATGTTAAGAAAATGTTTATAAAAGTGTTTTTGATTGTGTAGGTTACTATTCATATTCGGGAAAGTGGCCTAATATAGCCATTATGCTGCCAAATTTTTAACACAAGTATTTTTCAAATATGGATAGTAAGTAGTTTTTGAAAATTTTTTGTAAACACATACTTTTATAAGATAAATGTTTTTTAAGAATGTTTTAAATAGGAAATCATGATAAGAGTTCAAATAGCATGAAAATGCATGCACTTTTTAATTAGGTTCAGTAACCAGCCAACGTCTGGATTGGGTAAGAGGTGTCACATTTGGTGGTATCAGAGGTCCAGTTTAGGCATTCCTAAGAAATATATGAGTGCTTTAGGTTAAGTTTATACATCATAAAATTTATGATATCAAGGCTTATGAATTATTACCTTATTTACAGATAAGATGAGTGATAAAGCACTGCACCGAGATGAGGAAGTTGAGAGTTAATCTTCTACATCTATAGGATAAGAATTAGACTGGGTTACATCCATATCGAGTAGTGCAGTGGGACAAGTATCAAATACAGCTCCAGTGCTATTAGTGTTTTTGCAAGAGATGTTATAGCTTTTGAGACAAGCTATAACTACTGCTCCACCACCAGCATAGTAGCTAGACATTCCCTTAGCTCTTTAGAAAACCTATCTTGAGAAAGTTAAGAAAATATAAGCCAAGGACTTTAAGGGAGAAGGCATTATAGAGCCTGGGAAAACTGAGTACTAGTTGGACCGTACGAAGAAGATAATGAAGTAGATGTGTTGCACCTTTAAAGAAAAAGTAATATGTGATCTTTACTCTAGGAAGAGGCCTCAAAATGGTGGGAAGATTTGATAGAGTACAAGTCACAGTATGAGTTGAAATGGGACTTTTTTGGTAGAGTTCCACATAAAGTACATTACTAAGACTATTTAAATGATAAGAGGCAACAATTTATAGACTTAAAATATGGGCAGAAGTCCCTTGGAGAATATGAGAAGGATTTTACCATGCTTAGTTGGTATGCCAAAGAGACCATTTCCATAGAGGCTAACAAGTGAAAAAGGTTTGACAAGGGACTATATGTGGATATCAAATCACAGGTAGTTCCTATAATGATCAAGGATTTCACATAGCTATTTTCAGTTTGTCGCTCCATAGAAAGGGTTCAAAAAGAGAGGAGGGAATTCTATTAGACGAAGCAGTCCTTTGGCCTGGGAGCTTTTAGTACTTTTCAGATATTTGATAAGAAGTTTAAGGGAAATCAGTCTAGGGCACCACAGTATACACAAAAGCAGGGTTAATCTTAGAAGACGGTGTAAGGCAAAAAAGGCAAGTCTAGGCAGCAATCTTAGGCTGCCAGTACACTAGTTTAGATAGATAAGAGTAGTTAGTACCTTATTGTCAAGTTGCCATAAGAGACACGAAGGAGATTGCTAAAAGCTAAAGCTAGGAGGGTGCTTTTCTTATGGGTCACTGGATCATTTTCGTAGAGACTATTCAAAAAGGGCTGATGTTAGATAGAAATCTGCGTAAGCTTTCATCAGAGGCTAGAAGGGAGATCGAAGAGAGAGAGAGAGCTGAAAGGGCTCAGAGGGATATAACAAAAACCAGAGCTAAGCATAAAGCTCCTGTCAGGCAGTATGCCATCAAAGCTAGAGAAGAGGCTAATGCACCAAATATCATAGTTGGTACTTTTCTTCTCTTTGACTCACCTACTTTGGTTTTGATAGATCTGGGGTCTACACATTTATATATACTTGCCATGGATAGATAATCTATTTGATCAACTTATAGGAGCTAGAGTGTTTTTCAAGATTGATATGAGGTTTTGGTTATTATCAGCTGAGGGTAAAAGAATCTGATGTGGCAAAAACAGCTTTCAAAATGAGATATGCCACTATAAGTTTCTAGGAATTCCATATAGGCTTACCAATGCTCATATAGCTTTTATAGATCTGATGAATTATGTGTTCAGACAATATCTCGATCAATATGTAGTGGTTTTTATAGATGAAATCTTGATCTATTCAAAGAGTAAAGAAAAACATAAATACCATTTGAGGATAGTTTTATAGATTCTGAAAGATTAGAAGTTGTATGCTAAGCTTAACAAATGTGAGTTCTGGCTTAGTGAAGTGCCTTTTCTTTGGCATATAGCTTCTGTAGGGGGAATTCATGTTGATCCTAGTAAGATTGAGGTAATTATAGAGTGGAAGCCACCTAAGAACACCACAGAGATCAAGAATTTCCTTAGTTTGGTAGGGTATTATAGATGATTTGTTAAAGGTTTATCTTTAATTGCAACCCCTATGACTCGTTTGTTAAAAATGAATGTTAAGTTTGTCTGGGATGATAGATGTCAAGAGAGTTTTGACAAGCTTAAGGTGATATTGATAGAAGCACCCATTCTTATTTAGCCAATTTTTAGGAAGGACTTCACCATCTATAGCAATGCATCTTATAATGCGTTGGGTTATGTTATGATGTAGGATGGCAAGGTTGTTACTTATGCATTGAGGTAGCTAAAGCCACATGAGAAAAACCACCCAACTCATGATCTAGAGCTTACAACAATTTGTGTTTGCTTTTAAGATATAGAGATATTACCTCTATAGAGAGAGGAGCTATGTTTACATTGACCATAAGAGTCTAAAGTATCTTCCGACACAAAAAGAGCTGAACTTGAGATAGATGGAATTGATAAATGATTATGACTATTTGATTAATTATCATTCTAGAAAGGCCAATGTGGTGGCTAATGCACTTAGCAGGAAATTCACGGTGGCTATAAGAGTCATGAATGTCGAATTACAACTTATAGATGATGATGCTTTGTTGGTAGATATATAAGTAAAACCTAGTTTGTTACAACAAGTCAAGGATAGTGAGAAAGATGATCACAAACTGATGAGTGTGATTAGTGCTATCTAAGAGGGGAAGCCTACTAAGTATGAAGTCAAGAGTGATGATTATCTATACTACCATAACAAATTATGTGTATTAGATGTGGAAAAGCTGAAGAAGTAGATCTTGTAAGAAGCTCATAATGCTTTTTATGTTATGTATCCCGATATCACGAAGATGTATCAAGATTTGAAATTATCTTATTAGTGGCCTGACATGAAGAGAGATGTATCAGAGTATATAACCAAGTACTTATTAGCAGGTGAAGGTAGAACATCTAGTTCTATTTAGATTACTGCATCCTATAGTAGTTTTAGAATAGAAATGGGATATAATAACTATAGATTTTGTTGTCGAGTTACCTATAACAAGGAGCATATGTGATTCAGTATGGGTTGTGCTAGACTGATTAAACAAGACTGCCCATTTTATACCAGTGAGGATAGACTACTCTTTAGAGAAACTTGTTGAATTATATATTAATGAGATTGTTAGATTGCATGGAATGTCATCTTCAATCATATCTAATTAGGGCCCATAGTTTACATCAAGGTTTCGAAAGAAACTTCATGAGACTTTAGGTACTCAATTGATTTTTAGTACGGTATTTATCCACAGACTGACGGATAATCAGAAAGAGTCATTCAGGTAATCTTTTGATACTTGAGTGATTTGATGTTAAGTAATATATGACGTTATACTCATGTTAAAGCATGGTTAATAAGTGCTGGAAGATATGCCAAAGAGTTGTGCCATTAAGTTTAAGTGTATCTAAGATCGTTGTCTATTATTGGTATAGTTTGCTTATAACAAAAGCCATCAAGCGAGCTTAGGTATAGCTCTTTACTAGGTATTATATGGAAGAAAGTGCAGAACTCCTTTGTATTAGAATGAGCTTAGTGAGACTAAGCTCATGAGATCATATTTGATTAAGGATGTAGAGGAAAAAGTGAAAATTATTAGGGGAAGATTGAAAGAAGCTTCTAACAGATAGAAGTCATGCCAATCTAAAGAGAAAAGATATTCAATACAAGGTGGAAGACAAAGTGTTTCTTAAGGTTTCACCTTAGAAGAAGGTTCTGTGGTTTAGGAAAAGGGGAAAGTTGAGTTCTAGGCTTATTAGGCTGTACAAAATAATAGAATGTGTGGGATCAGTAGCTTACAGACTAGCTTTGCCTTTTAAACTTCAGCAGATTCATAACGTCTTCCATGTTTCTATGCTTAGAAGATATAGATTAGATCTTACACTTGTGCTATCAGTAGAAGAAGTAAAGATTTATCCAGATTGATCGTATGAAGAAGAACCTATTAGAATCTTAGATAGAGAAATAAATGAGGTTCAGAATAAGATTATACCTTTGGTGAAAGTCCTTCGAAAGCACCTTGGGATGGAAGAGGCCACATGGGAAACACAAGCTCAAATGCGATAGTAGTACCCTTAGTTGTTTGAACCAGGTAATGCTAAAGGTGACATTTCTTTTAAAAGGGGAAGAAATGTAATGCTCAAAAAATCCCGATATTATAAATAGTGCTTTCCAGAATGTGAATAGTTTTTCTCAAGGTCGTGGCACTAATTCTACTAATGAAAGTATTAATTATAACATAATTTTGGGTGAAATTTGAAATTAAAATAAAGTCGTTTAGGTGGTTAAAAATGACAGTTAAGTTTTACGGTAATGTCATGTAAATAGTGATCTAGTTTTAGCTGAACCATAAAATATTCAAAAAGTTGCTAAGAAAATTCTTATATTAATACAACCTGATACTTAAAAATTCTAATTAGCCTATTGGCATTGGAATTGGAATTTTTGGAGATTAGGAAGTAGGTTTACTAAAATCGGGTAACCTTAAAAATTATATTGTTAATCATTTTTTACGTTTTTCGAGCACAAACTTTTAGAGATTTTTGAGGCTTGAATTATGGGAAATTATAGGCCTTTCGAATATTAGAAATCAGGCAAGAAAAACTAAAAATGGTATAAAAAGGTTAAACTTGGTCAAAGGAAAAGAGAGTGGTCGATGCCCTAAAGAGAGGAGGAAAGCCATTTTTGACTTTCTCAAGTTTGATTTTTTGTCTGTTTCTTTTGTTTGAGCCTTCACGACCATGAGAAGCCAATTCCACCTCAATTTGCGTAAAAAATCAAGCATTTGGCCTGATTATTCACCTCAATGAATAGTGACTTGAAATTTTTCAGGTAAGTTTTATTTTTTGAACTTTGATATTTTTTCTAAGTTCTTCGAGTGGCCAAGAGTTGATTTATATGGTCAATTTTTATTTTTATTGCCCATATGATTTATTAAAAATTTTTACAAAACGAATCTATAATGGGCAGTTGAGGAAGTTGATAAAGCCTAAGATAAGGGCTAGAGCATGGTGTGAACGGGTCTTAGGAGTGCGTTGTAACCCTCATGGTATGTGTAATCGATATAAATTGGCTAAATTTAAGTATTTCTAGAAATTCCATAATATGTAATAAATGCCATTAATGAGTTAAAGGTGTAATTAATGCATGAATTGACCATTGACAATGATATATGATGTAAATGACGTATGATGAAAATGATTATGATGTTGAATGGATGTTAGGGGTATGTAATAATGATATGAAAAAATTAAAATGTATGTATGTGTATGTAAATGGGCATATGCATGGAAAAATATAATGTGTGCATAATTTATGATGTTAAATGTTTATGTGAACATGATTTATGATGATGAATGCATGTGATGGATGTTGTAGCCTTGGAATGCATTATGGCTAAAATGGCCTTATGAGGTTGTGTCTATGTATGTTGGCGTACATAGGCATGCATATGCATATTTGCATCCAACATATGTGATATGCAAGAAGTATGATTATTAACGATAGTAATTGGTAATATAGACATGAGAAATGATGGATGAATAAATGAATGACAATATAGAGGGTTAGGAAGGAAATATGGCCATGTGCCATAATAATGTGTGCTTGTTGATTTTATATGCATGTATGTGTTATTAAATGTGTGACATGGATAATGTTTAATCATGAATGAAGGTAAGTGATCATATGAACATGAAAGTGATAAAATTAGAGATGAATGACATTATGAGGGGTAAGAACCATAATGGCCGAATGGCCTAGGTGCATGTGTGCTTAAGTGTTATGGCATACAGTGTATGTAAATGATGATGATTTATGAATGTGTGTTAGTTAATTGGTGTTATACATATGAATTTGGAAATAAGAATTCATAATATGAATGCTATATACATGGATGATTATATGATTTTGTGTTTATGTGTGCATGACATGCAAGTAATGATATGAGAACTTTAAGGGCATGAAATGACATATTTATGAATAAATGTTTGTGCATGAGCTTAAAGGTCGTGTACTTATGTTATGGCAAATAAAATGTCATTAATATGTGTAATGTGTTTAAAATGAAATCATTACAAGACAATGTGTTTATTAACATATGCATGTAGAGAATTGATGTATAACGTGTCATAAAATTGTAATAAGTTTATAATCACGATTTTTCCCGATTTAGTCATTAGTTGGCTAAGCTAATGTAACTAAAAGTAATATTAAGTAATATTAATGAGGTGAAACTAAAAGTAAATAGTTAATAACCCATATAAGTAAATAACCTAGTTAGATAGGTTAGTTAGCTAGGATTCATAGTAGCTATTAGGATACTTCAATACCTTTGTAGCCTTCAGATTGTGATGTATAAACATTCAGATTACTTTTTATGTATTGACCTACGAGTCTGATAGGTTGATCTCTGAATCTTGTTTCTAACCTTCGAGTATGATGCGTGTTAATGATATGATTTTTTAATCTTCAGTCTGATACGTGGTAACCTACGGGTCTATGATTTTGTGACCTTCAGATCTAATGCATGTAGGGCCTATGTGGTTTCGAGGGCCTAAGTGGTCTACTAATACTCTATTAGCTATAGAGTTATTATTTCTTGAGTATAGGCTTTAATAAATGGACTTTAATATATGATGAATATGTTTACATGATATATGGTATAATTTAATAAAGATATGATTTTTTTATTTTGCTATGTAAATGTCTTATATTGTGTTGCATTTTTTATTCATGTTATGAATATTGTTGTATATCATATGAGAGTGTGAATATCTATAATTCATATAATAAATTATATTATTAATTGGCATATTTATACAAGTTATATCGTTTACACCACTAAGCTATTACTTTGTGCATCGTCTGTTTTTGCAATGCATAGGTAAGGTGACAATTTGAGAAGCAAGCCTCAGATCATCAAGTTTCCAAAAGAGAGATTCTTTTGGCACTTTTTGGTATATTTTTGTATCTAAATTTTATGATGTATAATTAGTAGCACTTATATGGATATAATTATGGGGAATGGGACTTAAACTAGATAAAATGTAATTTTTTCAGATTTTAAAATGTCGGTAAACTAAATTAAAGTTGATTTTTTATTTCTGATGACTGCATGTTGATATATCTGTTGCATGCCTTGTGATATTGTGATGTTGATGAGCTAGGGTGATCAGAAGGATCACAGGAGTTGAGAATGTTGAGAAAATATTTATAGAAGTATTTTTTTATTATGCAGGTTACTATTCATATTTGGAAAAGTGTCCTGGTACAGTCATTATGCTGTCGGATTTTCGACACGAGTTTTTTTCAAATACGTACAGCAACTAGTTTTTGAAAAATTTTTGTAAATCCGTATTTTTATAAGATAAATATTTTCTTAAGAATGTTTTAAATGGAAAATCATGATAAGAGTTCGGATACCATAAAAATATGTGCACTCCTTAGTTGAGTTCGACAATCGGATCGAGTAAAAGGTGTCATAAGTGGAGTTGCCAACTAGAGGTCCCTCAATCGTAGTGATCGGACTAGACCGAAACAGGCTTCTAAAAGGCATATTCCAAATTTGACATAAGGACAGGAGATCGATTGTCCTTCATAAAGTTGTTTACCTAATGGTGAGTGTCAGTCACCACCTAAGTGGTTAATCCAAAAAGTAAAGTAAAGAGATTATGGGTTTGAAAATTCTCTTTTATTCATGTTCACTATATAATATCAGTTTTCATCTCGATGGTTCTAATTTTTATCAATTCTCTTCAAACATACGATTATTGCTCTTAAATAAACAAGTTTGAACATCAAAAAGCTATTAAATAAATTCAAAGCAAAGCAAATAAAAAAGTCATAAAACAATAAATTCAACAAACATGAAATCAGGTCAATTCATTAAATCGAAGACATTGATCATTTTATTAGATGTAAAGAACATTGGTTAATAAAAATAATTTATTAAAAAATATTCATTTTTATTTATTAAAATATTTTTTTGAGAAGTACGGAACCATGGTTCCAAAACCATTTTATTAGTTACCACATTTTACTCTTATTCAAATAAAATCATTTTGGTTATTAGAACATTGATTCTAGATCTTTAATTATAACCTTTTTTATGAAATCCTTTTCTATTAAAAACTTTTATTCAATTTTTCAACCTTTGGGTGAGAGAACTTTGTTCCTTAAAGGTATCCAAGTTAAAACACTTATTATTTAAAACATTTTATTTTTTTATCAAATTAAAACTGTTTTAGATATTTTGGGACTTTGGTCCCAAAACCTTTATTTTTATGCAATTGAGCCTTTATTTTCTATAGATCATTTTATTATGATTTTAATTTTAATCAGATCAAAAATCATTTTTGATCTACCTATTACAACATGTATGGAATTCTGCAAAGAAATATTTAAGATAATTACAACTGAAATCCTACTACAATGGATCTAAAAAAAAGCTTATAAAAGTAATTAATTATAAAACATATATAAAATGTAAAAACAAACAGTTCTGTTGAAATAGGAATAGGTATATGCGGACTTTAAGAGCACACACAAACTAAGTCCACATAGACTTGCCGCTGTCACAGAAATATGCAACTAATAAAAGCATACAGAGAACCAACCATAAGGTATTGGTCTACACGGACCTCAAAAGACATAATGTAAGTATGAAAATAGGCCTGCATGGATATTGTTTCCTCTATTGAGAAGATTCGTGCATACTTATTCATGAACACAAAAAGATAGAAGAAAACAACCAACATTTATTCCACAAATAGAAAAAACACAACACAAAAAAAAATGTATGTATATAACAAAATAGAATCAATAATAATCCTTAACAAATAAATGAAATAGAAAATAGGTAAAAGAATACTAGAGATAATCTCCCTGCTCTAGTAGGGTGGACTCATCAAATGGGGTCTTTTTAACACTCTACTTTTATAGAGGGTCTTAGATCCAAGATAAAAAAAAATACAAATGAAAGAAACAGATTTACCACAGATATCTGATGTAGGTTCGTACAAACCAAAGCAATATGATATATATGGAAATATAGGTCCACTCGGACCAAATTTGCTCACAAGAAGAGGTATATGCAGAATTCCCATCAAATAGAAAACAAAAAATAGTTTATTAAAATGAAACAAATAGGCAAAAAAAAAAAAGCAGAGGTCTCTACTCTCTAATAGAGTAGACCTATCAAAATGGCTATTTTAATACTACACTTTCACTAAGGATCATAAACCTTAAGAAAAAAGGAAAAAAAGGAAGCTAAAAAGATAAAAAAGATAAGCAATAAAAAGAACAAATTAGAAAATAAAGGCTAGATAAATGAAGGAGAGCACCTTATAAAGGTTTCCTCTAGTATGTACCCCAAATGAAGATTCTCTTCAAGCTATGTAAGTTTAAGCAACTTTAAAACCAAGCAAAGTTGGATGCTTCTTCAAGTTCTTTAAGCTTTTGGCAATGGATGATTGAGGTTTTTTAGAGAGTTTCCTAGTAAGGGAGAGGGAGAGGAGAGAAAAAGATGCCAAGTGTCAAAGGATTTTTCTTTACAAAATCCTTTTCCTTTTCTCATAAAAAAAAACTAGCCTTTTATATTTCTTCCCCAAATAATCCATGTGTCCCAATAGAGTATGTTCCTCCAACCATCTGGAAAGTGGTCTCGAGATGACCAATGAAAAACTAGATCCACATGAACCTTAAAAGTAAAAGTTCACATGGACCTATATTCTTATGAGAGGAGGTCTACCCAGACATTAGAGATGTATGCCACTAAAGTCAGTGTAGACCTTTGATCCTTGTAAAAAGAGATTTGTACGGACATTATGTGATTGTCCATTAGGCCTCTTCCTTAGGCCCTTTTGAAGGTATCTTTGGGTTCTATTTTAGGTTATTTTGCTTGTTTTATAAGCCTTCCCTTACATTTCTTAGGGAACATCCAACATCTGAAAGCTTCATCATTAGAAACTATCCGAACCAAAAAGCACCTCGAGCGTCAATGTCTATAGTAGGCCCATTCATCCATTATTTGGACCATTTAATTTTTTTATGGTAATGATTAATGCATCTATAATATGGTCATATGTATGTTTATTATCAACTCGCAACTTAGTGTTTGTGAGATTACTTTTGCCCTAATAATTCAATTAAGAGTATAATTTCTAGATTATATAATTAAGTCAATTCATCTTGATAGTGCTAGTGAATTTATATCTCAATCTTTTAATGATTATTTTATGTCAATTGAAATAACAGTCAAAAGACATGTTGCATATGTTCATACACAAAATTATTTACCATAGTCATTTATTAAACACATCCAATTAATAGCTAGACCATTGATTATGAGAATAAGACCCTTTTATTTTTACATGCATACATGTTATTTTACATGCAACTACATTATATGCATTAGGCTAATAAGTTATTTTAACTTATTCTCATTACAATTAGCTTTTGGTCAAAAACCAAATATATCCCATATTAAAATTTTTGGTTGTGCAGTATATATGCCAATTGCTCCATCACAATGCATTATGATGGGTCCTCAAATGAGGGTGGGAATATATGTTAAGTATAAATCTCCTTTTTTAATTAAATATCTTGAACCACTAATGACAGATTTAATTACTATAAGATTTGTTAATTGCCATTTTGATGAAATGATTTTTCCAACATTAGGGGGAGAGAATAAGCCACTGGAAAAAGAAGTTATATGGAGTGCATTATCCTTATTTCATTTAGATCTTTGAACAAAGCAATATGAATTAGAAGTTTAAAAGATAATCTAGTAGCAAAATATTGCAAATCAACTGACAAAAGTTACTAAATCTCATATACTAGTTGAAAATGGTTATATTTGAATCAGTGTTCCTATAGGACAAACTAACAAAGCAAATATTAGTAACCCACACTTAAAGTGTGGTAGACCAGTCGGTTCCAAAGATAAAAATCTTTGAAAAAGAAAAGGAGCAAATAAACAAAATGGTCATGTTTTGGAGGCAAGTACTCTTAAAGAGACCTAAGACATAACTAATTATGAATCCTTAAAAGAGGTTTAGGTCCCTAAATATAATGCTAATGAAGAGATCTTGACATGTTATGTCACTACGAGAAAAAGATTGAATCAAAATGATATAGTTGTTGACAATATTTTTACATATAATCTTGTTAACAATATTTTGAAATAAGATGAGGATTGTAAACCTACATCTAATGAAGAATGTAGAAATAAAGATGATTGGCCACAATGGAAAGATACAATTCAAATATAATTGAATTTACTTTTAAAACATAAAGTTTTAGACTTGTAGCCTAAACACTTAAAGGTGCAATACCAGTGAGGTATAAATGGGTGTGAAAACATAATGAGAAAAATGAAACTATAAGATATAAAGCATGATTATTTGCATAATGGTTTTCACAAAGATCTGGCATTGATTATAAAGAAACATATTTTTTAATGGTGGATGCAATTACTTTTAGATATTTGATTAATCTAGCAGTCTACGAAAAGCTCAATATGCATTTAATGAATATTGTTACAACCTATTTATGTGGCTCACTTAATAGTGAAATTCATATGAAAAACTCTAAAATATTTAAAATGCCTGAAACATGTAAACATTCCTAGAAGTTTGTTCAATAAAATTACAAAAACCATTGTATGGACTAAAACATTCTGGATGAATATGGTATAATTGTCTCTGTGAATATTTGTTAAAGGAAAGATATAAGAATGATTTGATTTGCTAATGAGTCTTTATAAAAAGATGAAGATTAGAATCTATCATAATTAATATATATGTTGATGATTTAAAAATCATTGTAACTCCCGAAGAGCTTCAAAAAGTATCAGATTATTTAAACAAAGATTTTGAAATGAAAGATCTTAAAAGACAAAGTTTTGTCTTGGTTTATAGATCAAGCATTTAAAAGATGGAATTTTTGTTCATCAATTAACTTATACAAGAAAGATTCTTCAAGTGATTTTATATGGATAAAGAATATCCATTGAGTATCCAAATGATTGTAAGATCACTAAAAGCGAATAAATACCAAATTTCATCCTTAAAAGAATGATGAAGAACTTTTTAGTCCTGAAGTACCATATTTAAGTTTTATAGGTACATTGATGTATCTTGCTAATAATATAAGACTAGATATAGCATCTGTTTTGAGTTTGTTAGCAAGATTTAGTTATTTTTCAACATGAAAATGTTGGAATAGAATTAAGCATATTTTTAAATAACTCCTAAGAATAAGTGATATGGGGTTATTTTATTATAATAAATTCAAATTCATTTAGTTAATTATGTAGATGTTAGATATTTATTTCATCCACATAAAACCTTATCACAAATAAGTTATCTGTTCACTTATGGAAGCATAACTATCTCATGATGTAACGACCCAAAAATTTGACTCTCATGAATAGTACATCCCGAGATGAATAGTGCTTCTTGAGACTCAAGTCACACTAAGCATACTTTTTTATTTTTTCAAGGTGAATAATGACACTTTCTCTTTTGGGATTTATTTTTCTGTAATTTTTATTTTCATAGGTTTCTAGGATGTCGTAAAGTATGCATCTAGGCTCGAAATATTTTTTTGACCTCTAGATTATTTTATATTATTTTTTGAATTTCGTACCCATTTGAATTCGTAGGTGAAATGACAACTCGAGCCTCCCGAGGTAAAGAGAAGGTGTGAGCCAACTTTGGGGGTCCCGTACGACTCTGTTAAGTGAGTGTAATAACTTTAAATTGGATTAAATTCTCATTAATTACATTATGTGAATTATGGCATAATTGAGATAAATATTATTAAATACATAGAAATTGAAATAAATGATAGAAAAATTAATTAAGACTTATGACATGTTAAATACATATATGTGGTGATTTGATGTGTTCGATTGTAATAAAAACTGTGAAAACGTGATTTTTGCTATATTTGCACTATGTGCGTAAAAACTTAAAAATGTCATATTGCGTGTTAATATCTTGAAATGTATGCCCATGGTATTTTTAAGTGTTGAATCACATATAATTGATGTATTGAGTGCTAGAATGCCATAAATGATCTTGTTATGATAATTAGCGACATTATGTCTATTTGCACTGTAAAATGTGCTAGTGTGCGTACGAGTGTTTTTATTAATGAATGACATCTTATGTGCATGAATGCAACATGTTGATATGTTTAGAATGGATTTTTGACCT
>CANXYI010853664.1:0-10086 GCA_948208565.1 Hura crepitans | reverse complement strand
ATATGGCTTTAGGCCTATGACTATAAATGGAAATGAGTGCAAGTGGCATGGAAAATTGGCATGAAAAGGATTTGTTTTGAGACCTATTATGGTATGCGCAAAAACAAAAATGACTTATAATTGTCTTGAGAAAGTGACTTAGGGACTAATACATTGGAATGTACTTAAACATAGACATAAATGGAATTAAAACCATGACATAGAATGGACTTAATTATGCCTAAGAAAGTGACCTAAAATGATTTAGAAAAATAGACTCGTATCTATCTGGTAGGATCAAAAATAGCCTGTAACTGTCCAGGTTAATTTTTGACTGTTAAAATAAATTCATATCTAACTATTGTTCATTCTTAAATATTATAAAATGATGATTAGTAAATAAATAAACATTAGTTAGACATCCACTAGATGGGTTGACTGGTTAACTTAGGGATTAGTAGCTACTAGATAATTACTGATGATTTTCTAGATATAGGGAGGTTTATGGATTGGTCCCTAATATCCTTTGGAAGTGTTTGATGTTAATGATTATATGGATATTGAGAGGTTTATGACTGATCACTTTAATCCATTAAAGTTTCTTATAATGATTTTTAGATATTAAAAGGTCTATAGACTAATCCTTGTTATCCATAATGTGATAGGTGGTTGATTTATTTAAGATATTGGGAGGTCTACAGATTGATCGCTACTATCTCTTATTTAGTATTAAGAGGTTCAAGTGAGCTGATCCTAACTTTCAGACTAGGCCGATGTAGTAGTTGAGGTCTAGAATATGGGTCACTACACAACTTTTCAGTTCCCTCTTGGTCTAATGTCTTAGGTGTGATTTATTTAGTCGAGCCTAATAAATTTAAATTGAATTAATATACTGACCTAGTTAATGGCAATTTACTTAATAATTAATTTAATTGAAATTGTCACAGTGGCATTTTTGTAATTAAATGAACTAAGAGACTAATTTATAGGAACTAGTGCCTTGCATGAAGTTAATCTTTACATTGTGATTATAACCTATTATTGCATTTGAGTGCTTACATATGACATGTTTTTAATGCCTTAGATTCACCACTGAGTTTTATACTTAGTGTACTAATGTTTTGGTGTGCAGGTTGTAAAGGTAAATAGTTTAGCCTTAAAGATCGTGCAACATAGTAGCACAAACTGTGAAGGGTGTGTATAGTCTTTTTCCTTTGTTTTGTTAAGTTAGCACTCATGTAAATGCTATAGGTTATGTGTTTAACATGCTTAGAGGCTACTTATGTATGTATATATAAAAAGGATAGGTGTGATGTATATAAATAGGTGGTTTGTCCTTATGAGTTTCTAATAACTGTAGCTTGAGGCCTTATATGATTATGATATGTTATTAATGTGTGATGATGTTGACTGGGGGACTAAAAGGGTCCAAAAGGTGGTAAAATGATACTATTGCTATTAGAAGTGCTTTTACAAGTGGAAAAAAATTTCACAATGTCACCAGATAGCCGTTGTGCTGCCCAATTTTTTGTAACAAGTTAAGGGTCTATTAAAAATGTTTTTGGGTCTTTTTTACCATTATGACATTTATTTGAAGGATAGATAGAATAGTTAAGCATTGTCTAATAAAGTTTTTAAAATAGTCTTTAAGTGTCAAGGAGGGCACACCTAGAGCAATCCTAGGATGGGTGACCTAGTGGGAAGTGCATTGGTTATTGGATTTCTTCAGAAGTCTAGTAGGGGGTGTCATATGGACTCCCTTTCTCAAAAAGTGTAGTCCATACGGGCACATTTTCTAAAATATGATCCATGTGAATACCTTGTGATGAATTTATGTTTTCCTTTGCATGATTAGTTTTTCATCCTCTTATTCATAATAATTATTTGGGCATATTCCATGATTATTCATAACTACATGTAAATTTATCACACATGTCTTTATCATCCTATTTGGTGCCATTATTAAGTCCTCACAGACCTCTATTTAGGTTATAAATCTCTTTCCCTTGAGTTGTGTAAAATTGACCACCTATACTGGATATGGGGTTCAGATGGATGTATTACTTGTGACATGTTATAGTCCACAAAAACATAGACTAGAAGCTTTACTGAGTAAGCATGGAGTTACTAATGTAGAGACCAGACAAAATAGCTTATTCTCTATTTGCTTATTTGATTTTGTACCTTTTATTTCTCTTGTTTATTTTAGGTTGCAATATGTAGTTTAATAGCTTGTTTTACATGCCAAAACCCTAACCTCACATCAATGATTTTTCTATCTAATTAATTAGTTTTTTCTTAAAAAAAGGTTTTGAGTTTTCTTTAATAAAACTCATATAAAAATGTAATTTAACAAAGGCTAATCTCTTAAAGATGGGAGTTAGACAATTACCACCAATTCCTATAGAATTACGGGTAGTTATCAGGTCAAATGACAACTAATGAATAACTCGATTTAAAGATGTTCAATTTACACTTATGCTTACTATATATTTTAAGATTGCAATTTATTTTCTCTAAATGAAAAGGTGACATATATGATTTTAATAAAAATACTTACTTGCATGGTACTGGATTAATAAATGTTAGTATATAAAGAAGGTATATTAATATGGCATAAATAAGATCTAATTTTGAATCCATTTTACATAAAATATTAGTGGTCCTAGTGTAGAGCTAGGTGGCAACTCCAAACACTAACCACCTCGTCCCCAGTAAAATAACAAAAATCTATAATGGCAACTCCATTAGGGACTGAGAATTGAATCCGAAAGTGCCTAAATAATATGCCATCTAATATTCAAATTTTTATCTATCCCATGCATTTCATTCTATATAAATTATGTCCCTTTTTACCTTGCATGGTGTTGAGAACCATAAACACATTTTTCCTTCAAGAATGGTAGATTACTAGCATATCCATCACTTATAAGTCTTGTACCTTCAGGTATATGAAATAGTGAACTAATCGATCGCTATTATCTTTTATTAGAAAGACCCGTTAGGAGGTACTCCCATTTGTGGGAACCTTTAAGGCTTTTCAAACCAAACCATAAAGCCCATATAGTTAAGCTTAGCAATTTCCCCTAAGTTGTATAACCCTAAGCATTTGTGATTGCATTATAATTGTCATATGGGCCTATTACATGTAACCTTTTTAAAGTAGGGCTAAGCCCATTATGCCTTTTACCTGGAATAGTTTGAAAACAATTTTGTTATTGACAGATCTTATAAAACTAATTAAGGTTTTATAAATGGTTTCAAATTTTGATTTTGCTTCCTTTCAATTCCAGAATTGTTTCTTCATAATTATATAATTATAAAGTTAATTTCAATATTTTGAATGCCTAAAACTAATTGCATGTGAATTGGATTCAAAGTTTTGTAACAGTCGTATGAACATTTAGCGTATTCGCTATCAGTAGTGACAAACAAATTAATTTTGAGTTGATTAATTGGATTGATTAATTTGGACTAATTTTATTGGTCATTGTATAAGATTTTATATGTTCATGCTTGCTGGAATTGGTCCAAAATCATTTGAAACAATTATTTTACAAAATAATGCAAATTAATTTATTGGTAAATGCTAGAAATTTGATTTTTGGCTTTAGTGCAATTCAAAATTACAAATTAAATATTTATAAGATTTAATTGGAATATGCTACTAGAATTAATGGAAATTTAATTAATTAATTGGATTAAATAATTAAATTTGCAAATTAATTATTGGTTGGACCAATTGTTCGAAGAAAATTAACATTTTCAAGCATATATAACCCGAGAATCCCAAAAACAATTTTTAATTAAATTGAAAATTTTTCTTTTTTTTTTTTGAATGGGTTTATAAATTGGAAAGGATGTTTGAATATGGAATTAATTTGATTTATTGGATTAATGAGATTAATTGTCATATTTAAAATTTCACGACGCTAAATATATATGGCATGTTAATTTTTGCAAAAGTTACAAAATAAACTAAATTCAACCATGTGGGATCCGAAAATTGCAAGTTAATTATGTGCATTAGAAATGCATGTTAAGGGTGTATGTTTAGCATGATGACTAGTTATAGATAAAGACTAATGAGATTGGTCTACATTGCATGAATTTTTTCTTTCGTTAAATTGGGTCTGCATGTCTTAGCCTTTTCTCTTATTTTTCAATTGTATTTCTTTTATCATCTAATTTCCTTCACATGTAACTTGAGAACTTCTGATTTATATGATATGTAATTAGATTAAATAGGGTTAGATTAGGATGAAAGAATAATGGCACAAAAATAGAGAAGAGGGCCCATTAAGAAGGACTAAGAAGAAATAGATAGAAGTGATCTTTTATTTCTTATTGGGTTTGTAATTCATGCATAACTATCTAGGGTCTAGCCTAAATTGATTTCCTTTGGCTCAAGGAAATCAATGTAGTAAAAGTTCATAGCTAAATCATATATTTAATGTGATTAAATAGCATATTTATTATTTAATGAGATTAAATATGCATATGCATGCCAAAGCATGCGAAATCCCTTTACATGAGCATACCAAAGTATGCAACCCTGATAAGACTTAGTTGAAAGAAATCCCTTGATAATATATGACTTGCAAGCCTTCTGCTAATATGGGCTAAACCAAAGTTCTCTGTACTATTGAGTTATTGAGCATACTCAAGCCATGCTACATTAGATATGTTTAAATCATATTAATGGGTCTATCTGAGCATGAGTATTAGTTTGTTGAGCATAATCAAGGCTAATAACCATGAGCCATGATTGGGGAAATATGTATATGATACATATGCATCAAGTGTTAGTGACCTAATGATTAGTAGTTGCATATGGTGCAATTGGCATATGATGCCTACCATTTAATTAATGATTGGGCTTGTTTAGCATACTCAAGGCTTTAACCTTAACCAAAATGGATATTGACCCACTAGGAGAGCTACCAATAGGCTTTCGCAGATTAATTAGTGAGAGCTATTGGTTCGTAATAAAATAGTGGGATTAATGTGTGAATTTAAAGACCTTGAAATTGTTGCATACATATACATGATCATACTCTAACATGCTTTCATTTTTACATACAACATCACTAACATAATGTCTTCCAACTTGAATTTACACCAATATCGACTAAAATGACTTAAAAATCTAAGAATAGTTTTCAAAAGTGAGAAGATAGATATGTGTTGGACAAATATGTTCCACCTTATTTGATTGATAAAAATTCCAATTGGGAGTTAGAAGCTTTTTTAAAAGCATATAGGGATGGCAATATGATTGCCTCTATGTTTCCTAAACTTTAGAAAGAGTATGGGCATATGATGCTTAGATCATCAAATATTATCTTATGAAATAAAATATATGTGTTGTCTAAGACATTATTTAATTTTAAGATAATAGAGGACACTTCAAGCATTGAAAGTGTTGGGCTTCAATTTTATAATTTTATGATATATTAGAATTAAGAGTTAATTCTATATTCACAAAAACATGGTAAATCTAATTAAGACTTTTTTTTATTTGGAATAGAAATTACAATCTAATTAGTTAAAAGCCTTTGGAAGTGGAAAGAGACTAATCTAAAAGGCAAGAAATGAAAAGCTTACCTTGTGTCTCCAATAAAGAAGGAGCATGTGATGCTTCCACTTCAGGTATTAATATTATTGAGATTAATAAAAGTAAGGGTGATGTAGACCTTTAAGTAGCAAATGGTGTAAGAGTTATAGCATTAGCTGTAGGAACATATCATCTGTATTTGCCTTCAGGAATTATATTGGAACTTGATAATTGTTATTTTGTTCCTTCCTTAAACAAGCACATAATTTCTTTATCTTGTCTTATTGAACAAGATTTTGATATTAACATTAATAAGAGCAAAGGTTGCTCAGTTTATAAAGATAATGTTTTATATTATTTTAGATTTAATGTTAATGGCATTTATATTCTTAATAATCAAAAGGAACTCTATAATATTAATACCAAGAGACAAAAGATGGATAACCTAAAACCATATTTCTTATGGCATTGTCATTTAGGCCATATAAATGAGAAGTGCATGTTTAAGTTACGCAACTCTGGTGACTTAGGTTCATTTGATTGTGAATCAAATTGAAACATATGAGTCCTATTTATTTGTTAAAATGACGAAGGCACCTTTTATTGGAAAAGGTGAATGTGCTATTAGGCTTTTAAAACTTATAAATATTAATGTATGTAGACCTATAATCACACATGTAAGAGATGGGTTTCTCCACTTTATTGCCTTTATCAGTGATTACTCTAGATATAGGTATGCATACTTGATAAAGTACAAATTTGAAAACTTTGAAAAGTTCAAAGAATTAAAAAAATGAAGTTGAGAAATAGCTTGATAGAAGTATTAAAATGCTCTAATTAGATAGAGGTGGAGAATACTTATGTCATGAATTTTAAAGTTACATGAGAGATAATAGTATATTATCTCAATAGACTTCTTCATATACACCACAACATAATGGTTTAGCTTAATGGAGAAATCGAATCCTATAAGACATGGTTTGATATATGATGAGCTTTGTAGAGTTGCCTAGATCATTTTGGGATTATGCACTAGAAACTACTGTTTATCTTTTAAATAGAGTTCTATCAAAGTCAGTTGATGTTACACAATATGAGTTATGGTATAACAAGAAACTCATTCTTCCTCATATCAAGGTATAAGGATGCCTTGAATATCTAAAATGAATAATGTTAGATAAGCTTGAAGCTAAGTCTAACATATGCTTATTTGTAGGGTATCCAAAAGAAACTTTAGGATACAACTTCCATCTTCTTTTATACAAAAGGTGTTTGTTTCAAAGCATGCAATCTTTTTAGAGAAAGAGTTTCTCATAAATAGTAGGAGTAAAATTGAACTTAATGAAGTTCAAAATCCATAAATTGAAGCAGATCAACCAACTAATCCCAGTTCTATTTCTCATAGTGATGAGATAATAGCAGAACCTATGGAAACGCAAGTTCCTAAATTATCTACTAGGGTTAAGACTATTGCAGAGAGATATGGATTTCTTATGGACCAGGACAAGGAAATAACAACAGTAGAGGACTATGAGCCCATTAGTTATGAAGAATTTTTGAATAGTTCAAAATTAGACTCATGGCTTAATGCCATGAAGTTCGAAATGGATTCTGTTTATGATAACTAGGTATAGACCTTGGTTGATCCACTTGAAGGGATAAAATGTTAGTTTTTCTCAATCATATGTAGTTGAAAAATTAAAATTTTGAGAGAAACCATCAATGATAATGGATCTAGATAATTTAAAATTCATCTTAAGCATTAAATCTAATAACATTTCGTGATTTACTATAAAAAGATGACAATAGATTCCTTCATGAGCTCTTCTCATCGGGCTGTTGCAAACCATAGTGATCATCTTTAAGGAACACCTCCAAGGTAATTAACACAAGGATTTTTTAGAAGAGATCAACATGTAATTTTAGATGCTAGTAAGAATTACAAGTGGATGAAGGAAGAAGAAGAAAACATGTGTTTTAATTATTCTATGCAAAAATTCTATAGCAGGATGTCTCCTTATGGTGTCAGCTATAATAAGGTTTAATTATATCATAAATAAACCTTACATAGGTCAAATTTTAACAATTAAAATATGGCCTATGTCAGACTAGAATGGACCTATCAATTGGGCCTCTTTTTATTCTATGTGCATAAGCCATTTAATAGGCTTATATGCAATCTGCTTTTACCCCACTTTCATCAATCCTATGTGGAAATCCTAGGTCCCATTTAGATTAATAATTACTCCAATTTAAGGCCTTTTAAACCTTCTAATAGCCCATAAAAAATTAGTTGCAAGAACAATTAAAAGTTTTGACTAAACAAGGCCCAAGTACAAAAACCATTATTTTCCAAAAATCCTAATTTTCTAGACTTTTCATTTGAAAGTGCACCCCAAGCCCATTTGCTCATTTATTCTTCTTTATTTATCTTCCAATGATATCTTATATCATTAGAAAATTCAATCTCATTAAATCTTCCTTAAACTCCTTTTATGTGTGTGACTTTTTAAGTTTCCAAAATAGCATGGCAGTACACAGTGAATTAGAGTCCTAGTCTAATTGGGACTTTATAAATTCAATCTCAATGAATCAATATCAATTCACTAATTGATATATCACTTGTTATAAGTTAAGAGAGGCATCTAGCCTTGCAACATGACTACCCAAGTGTTGAAAAGTCAAGTGGTTTGACTTAACCATTCCATATACAGTTATGGTGTAATAAACTCCTTTCACCATCTTTTATCTCTTCTAATTTTGAGTATAGACTTATGGCAACTCATAGCATAAATAAGTATGTCTAATTAAGCCCTTAACATATTGTTCTAATAATTTCACTTTTGTTCCCAAAATGCCCTTAATGAATCCCATTCACACATGGCACTTTGCTTTGGCTGGAGATTCCTGAATATAGGTTACTCATAAGAATTGTTAGATAAACTCCCCATTGTATTCTAGGGTGGTTAATCCTTTGTTGATTACTACCCTATCATAAAATGTGTTATGCCATACCTATGCACCTCATTATGTATACTTCTTATTTGAAGTAAAAGTTATTGAGTCAATGTTTGTCACTCCATATTTAAACTAGTTAGTGATCTCAAGTTTAAGGATACTTGCACCAGTGATATGATGAGATGCTTTCACTAACATAGAATAAATATCCATGTGAAGATCTCATTATGGGTCTCTGATGTACTTACTTCCTAAGTTAGCATTCATATGTTAACTGTAAGCATCTCTATGCTTATAGCTTGTGAGAACTGCTACTTAATCCAAACATAAAGTATAGCATGTGTTCATCTTTCCACATTAACAATGTCCTATCTTATTAATACTATGATTAGGGATACTTAGGTATATCACATTTGTATGTAATAAAAATCTCATATTATGAACACTTTATGATTTCCTCTATACTATAATTATATATTAAGGACTTTATAACATGGTTTAAGACAATGCAAACAATTATAAGTAATATATAAAAGTACCATGATATAAAGAGAAATGCCTTTTAGTAAGATTTCACAAGGTTTAAATACATGAATACTACCCTATTACATGAGCTCTATGACATATTTTTCATAATCTCCCATTTGCACTAGAGCCAATCACCCATGTACTTAAAACCCATTGCATTTACATGTTGATCAAACTTTCTTTGTGACATTGTCTTTGTGAGAGGATCAACTATGTTATGAACTATGAGGACCCTTTCAACTCTCACATCCTATCTATCAATAATCTCCTTGATTAGATGGTAGCACTGAAGAACATGTTTAGATCATTGATGAGACCATGGTTCACAAGCCTGTGAAATAGCCCCATTGTTTTTACAATATAGTGGTATTGGATCAACAATGCTTGGAACCACTCTAAGTTCTGTAATAAACTTCTTAATCCAAATGGCTTCCTTAGCTGCATCGAAAGCTACTATGTGTTGTGGTAGAATTTGTAGTTGTATCCTATTTGGAACTCTTTTAAACAACTTCTCCTTCACATATAATGTATACACATTTGGATTGAGATTCATAATCATCCTCATCAGATTGAAAGTTGGCATTAGTGTACCCACTAACATGTCCATAAATCAAGAATAGATCCTTTGTCTTTCTCAAGTACTTAAGGATATTCTTTATAACCACCCAATATTCCTTTGTATAAATAGATTAGAATCTGCTCGTACATAATATTACATACATGATAGATCCTATAACCGAAGCATATGGGATCCTACTCATGTATTCTCTCTCTTCTTATGTTTTAGGAGACATAGATTTGGAAAGGTATTTTCCATGCAACATAGGAATATAACCTTTCTTAGAGAGATCCATGCTAAACCTTTTTAGCATCTTATCTATGTACATTGACTGTGAAAGACCAAGCAACCTTTTAAATCTATCTCTATAGATCTTGATCCCCAAGATGTAGGTTATTTCTCTAAAGTCTTTCATAGAGAACTATTTACTCAGCTAAATCTTGATTGACTAGAGGATAGAGACAACATTTCCTATTAGTAGGATGTCATCTACATACAACATAAA
>CANXYI010853626.1:0-16885 GCA_948208565.1 Hura crepitans | reverse complement strand
TGACATGAAATGTGCCAAATGGTAAATGATATATATATTGATGCATTTAACATGGTTTGAATTAATGGAATTGATGTGGAAGTCATATTATGCTTATGATGCAATATGAGTGCATTATGTTGTAAATGGTGTGTAAATATATGTATGTGCCTAGTTATGTATGTAAACAGATTTAAACAAGTTTGTATACATGTTAAATGTATAATGAAGCAGATTAATTGGTGAGAATACCTTAGGAAGTGTGTGAGGACATTATGTCCATATAGTATGTGTGTTATTTAAATGGTGAATGCTTTTGGCAAAATGATGTATTATGCTTTTATATGACTTAATACTTGTCATATGATGTGTTTCATATGCATTAAATATATAATGTGATTGAAATGAATAAAATCCTTATGGGTGGATGTATGGTTGAATGAACATGAGGCATGTATGTGTACGTGTGACTTGAATAGACATACTAGTGATGATGTATGATCATATATGTGTTTAGGTGCACAAATAGACATAAAATAAGTCATGTATGATGGATGTACAATGAATGGTGGGGCATAAGGCTTAGTGGCTGAATGGCTCTTGGTGTGTATTTGATGGAGTATGCTAGAACATTTGAGGCATTATGATCATGGATGAATACATAATGACTATTATATTTAAGTATATGGTATAAGATGTAAAAGATGGATTGATGCATGAATGATGAATTTTATATTACTTTGGCTGAATGTCCTAATGACATGTAAATGGTTATGTAACCTTGAATTAGTTTTTGATAAGGAAAATAAATGAATAAAAAAATGATAATGTGTATGAACAAGATAAAAATGGTGCCTAAAGTGAGATGATGCTTGAGTATAGTATGTGTGTAAAAAGATTTAAAATTTTCATACTTTAAAGTGTGTGTAATCTTTACGAGGCATAATGCAATGTGATTAATAAATATAGATAGTAAGCAAAGTGTCATGGCAAAATAAACACATATGAGGCAATAATATGTTTGAGTCATATTATGTGCCTATATGAGGTATTACACTATCATTGAATGATGGGATGTATTTTATAATGGGAATCATGCATAATGCATCTTGAATTTGCTTATGTATCCATGGAATAAATATGGAAATTTTATGACATATTGGAATAAATGACTCTCATTAGAGTAAATGGAATGTTGTTATTATTTTATGTTTATGTGTGCATATATTTGGCCTCAAGTGTGGTAATTTGCATGATATAATGTGCTTAAATGGCAAATAAGGTTTATACCAAAATTTTCCTTATTTAGTCATTTGTTCACTAAACTAAAGTAATTAATAGCTATAAGAAGCTTAAACAAGGTGGTGGAACAAAAATTAAATTATTAATAGCCCATATGAGAAATAACCAGTATAGATAGGTTGACCGGTCAACTAGGGAGTTTTATAGCAGCTGCTAAGGTGTTTTGGTGCCTTGATTCCTTTTATCCACGAGTCCACTAAATGTCTGACCCATGGTCTTATACTTTTAATCTTTGAATCCATACAGGTGTAGCCACTACTAAGATCTAATAGGGCTACTATACATGCCCCTATGCTAGCGCAACAGTCAGTAAGGTCTTGGGGGGTTACTACACACTTATGTTGGTGCATTAGCCATAAGGTCCATAATGAGGGCCACTACACACCATGATCCTATTATCCATAAGATATTCATTTTACTCTAAAATAGGCATAATAAAATAAGATTAATGGAACTTAATCACTTCGGACATGTTATTATGAATAAGGCATGATATTACATAAAGTGCATGACTTGTAATGAGTATTAAGCATGATTTATGTTATGTAAATGAACTAATGCATGTTATGGCTAATGTGGCATTTAATGTGATATTGTGAAAGCTTATGTTCTTTTACAATCTATATAATGATATAATGGCATAAATGCATAACTAAATTTGATTACACCACCAAGCTATTGCTTAGCGTATCATTTGTTTTGCAATGCGTAGGTAAAAAGATAGTTTAAGCATATTCTTTAGGACTTCAAGATTATCGAGAGAAGACTACCTTTTTTTTTGGTATTATTTTGGTTTTTGTGTCTAGAATTATGTGATGTATAGAGAAAGCACTCATATGATGTATATAGGGGAAATGGACCTAAACTGTATTTGATGTAATCTTTTTTTTTATAGTCTATAAAGTGTTCTAAAGATGATTTTAAATTATTGTGTTGTATGATATCTCTTCCTGAGATTGAGATTATCATGCTTGTGTTGCTATGTGAGGTTAGAGTGATCAGATGATTATAAAAGTTAGGAAAAAGATTAAAAATTATTATAGAAATGTTGTTTTAATATGCTAGTTAATATTCATTTTTGTGATAGTGCTTGGTACATACATTATGCTATTGGATTTTTAACACGGTGATTCCCAAAATTGAATTGTAACTATGTTTTTCAAAACTTTTTGATAACTTATATTTTCATAAGTTATAAAAATAGGTAAAAGATGGTTTCAAACATAAAGATTATGGTTAAGAGTTTTTGAGTTGGATAACACATTTGTGTGTGCACTCCTTAATAGTGTTTAGCAATCGGCCAATTATTGAACTGGATAAGGGTTGTCACATTTGGTGATATCATAGCTCCAATTTGGGCGTTCTTAGTTGATATGTGAATGCTTTAGAGTCTAGAGTGTACATCACATAATTTATGATATCGAGGCTCATAACTTGTTCTTTTACTTATAGACGAGATGAGTGCTTCAACACATTAGAGGGAGTAAGAAGTTAGGAGTCATACTCTGAGGACTATAGCACCAGAGTCTGCTAGAGTTTGCATCTGCTATAGGTAGTATTGTGAGGTATTCATTGTTAGTAGGATAAGCTCCACCAGTATTTTTATAGGAGATGTTACACATTTTAAGATAGGCTATAACTGCTAGTCCATAACAAGCACAATAGCCAGAGGTTCCTTTAGCTCTCTATAACTCTTATCTAGAGAAAGTTAAGAAGATGGGAGCTAAGGACTTCATGGGAGAAGGCATGATAGAGCAAGGGAAGGTAGACTACTAGTTGGATTGTACTAAATGATCATGAAGCAAATGAGGTGCACACTAAAAGAGAAAGTGATATGTGCCATATTACTTTTGTAAGAAGAGGCATCAAAGTTGTAGGAATACTTGATTGAGTATAAGACCGAGGAAGAGATTACATGGGACTTCTTCTTATTAGAATTCCATAATAAGTATATCACAAAGGATTATCTAGAGGATAGAAGATAGCAATTCATGTACCTCAAGCAAGAACAAAAGTCCATTATGGAGTATAAGAAAGAGTTTACCATGCTTAGTAGATATGCCAAGGAGACCATAACCACTAAAGCAGAGGTTTTAGAAGGACTTACATGTAGACATCAAGTCTCAAGTGATCCCTATAAAGATCAAAGACTTCTCCTAGCTAGTTTCAATATGCCATTCTATAGTGGGGGTATAGAATGAGAAGAAAGAGTTTTATCAGAAGAAGAGATTTTTAGGATAAGAAGTGTAACTATAATGACTCAAAAATCCCGACTCTCATGAATGGTACTTTTTGGGATAAATAGTGCTTTTTAAAACTCGTGTTACACTAAGTGTACACATAGGGAGTATTAATTATGAGAATATTTTATGCAAAGTTTGAAGCCAATTCGAAGCCATTTTAATGGTTAAAAATGCTAAATAAGATTTTAAGGCAGTATCTTATGAATAGTACCACAGGTAAAGCTAAACCGTAAATAAAATAAAATGTTGCTCAAAATAATCTAAAAATGATACAACTTGATACTCAAATATTTTGAATAGTCCATTAGCTTTGGAATCGAAATTTTTCGAGATCGGAAAGTATTTTTACTGAATTTTTGGGGAATAAAATGCATTAATTTTTTAGGTTTCCTTCATTTTTTGGGCATGAGGTTTTGAGGGATATTAGAGGAGGAATTTATCTAATTTTGGGGACATATATGGGAAAAAATTGACACTCCTATCGATTATAACAATATTTTAGAAGAGAGGAAAATTATTTTTTCAAAAATTATAAATAGGAGAGAAATGGAAATTCCTTCCATTTCCCCTCTATAAGAGACAATTTCCTCCCCAAAATCCCTCTAAAACCATGACTCCCTCCTCCTCCCTCTTCCTTTTGATTTCTTCTTCCACATACAAGCCTATCCCGAAATATTGTATCCGAATCAAAGAGCATCTTAAGATGAGTCCATGGATACCAAAATCACTGGGAACGGCAGAGTATTTAGAGAAAAAAATTGAGAAGTCTTATGAGCTGAATAGTAACCTCCCAACACTCGGGTATTCTTTTTCCACAAATTTTATTTTTCACGGGTTCCTTGGGTGTTGTAGAGCTTATATCTAGGCTTAAAATATTTTTTTTGACTTTTATATTATTTTATATTAATTTTTGAAGTTCATACCCTTTTTGTATTCATAGGTGAAACGTCGACCAAAGCCTCTCGAGGTAAGGAGAAGGCTTAAGCCAGCTTCAAGGATCCTGTACAACCCGTATTGGTATGTGTAATCATATTAACTTCAATAAATGCATGAATTTTTAATATGTCTATATAGGTACATAATAAGAATAAATGCCATATATTTACTATAATGCCTAATAAATATAATGGTTGGTAAAAATATGATTTTTGGATATTATGTATATGTAATATGGTTGACTTGGGTGGTTAATTAGTTGAGAATGCATAGTTATGATGGAGACATGGCATAATTACAAAATGTGATTTTATGCATCTTGGCATAGTGTATATGACTAAACGCCTATATGTATATGCGTATTAATGGATGATTATAGGTGTAATTATGTGGCATGAAGGAGATGCATGGTGAAAAATATGTTAGTTGAATGGCCCTTGAATGATGCCTTATTCATTTATTTGATTATATGACCCTATAATGCCATTAAATGATGTAAATATTAAAATGACCATGATTAATCAATTAAAAGAACATGGATGTGATATTAGGCATCTAAACATAACATATAATTATCAACGTGTATAACATGTGCATTTTTATGGCCTTAGGCATATGGAGGCCGAAATTTGCGTATGTAAGCCATAATTGCATATTGATAAATTAAGTATGTAAATCACTTAGATACCATGTTTTATGCTTAAATGTCATTCCGAATGTGCACTTATGATGACTATAATGTGTGTGCATTAGTGATGGCCAAATGCCATTTTGAACATTATACGAGTTATTTCTATGAATATAGCCATATAATACATGCTTATCACTAAATATTGATAATTTGTGTGCAATGACAAGTAACGCGATATGTGGTTATTGTGCATAACCATGATGCATTAGAAATTTTTTAATGCATTTTAATTATGAAGAAATGGTAAAATGTGTGATTTTGATGTCAGATGAGTTTTCTAATTTTTACACCAAGGCAATGTGGCTACTTGGTGTTTTGAGCTTATGTAAGCCTATTTTGGTTATGCTTTTTTAGTTAACACATGCTACTTAGCATGAATGTTTAGGCCTCGCTGAGATATGAAATGGCCATTGGGATATATTTATGTGTGAGTTGACATAAACCTTGTTATACATTAAAATGGTTAAAAAATGAGATAATCGACTAGTTTAATAATGCCTATACAGTTAGACAACCTAGTATAGATAGGTTCACTAGTTAACTAGGATTAATAGCTACAATGTTTACCTTCGGGTAGTAGGCCTACAGGCTAGATGTGTTTTTGTGTTGATGGGCACCAAGTTTTTGAGCCACTATTTAGCACTACATAAGTGCAAGCCTTTAAGTTGATACATTTTGTTTTTATGGATACTAGTGCCTTCAGTTATACTATTTAAGCACCTTCGAGTAGCCTGTTATCCGCTATCTAGCCTAGGATAGTTGTCTCTTTAGTATGGGCATAAATTAAAAAAAAATAATTATAATAAAAAGGATAAATGTGGTTTTAGCATAATTAAGTGTAAAATAATGATAGGTGTATTTTAAATGATGCTTTATGCTTAACATTGATGTTTTTGGTATAATGTCGAGTTAAACCCATTAATATGATGTATGTGGTATAATATGGAGTTTTATCCTCATAATATTGACGGATTGGTCTATAGAGGGTCTTAGAACCTAAATATGTAGTAATGATACATAAGTATGGTAATAGATATAAATGCATGTTATTATGCTCGTTACCATGTAAATTGGAGTATGTGTAGGTCTATGATATATATTTAAGTATGTTATGTGTATAGTTGATTCTTATTCATATTAAAAGCAATTAGGCTATTAGTATGAACCCAATATGGTTTCTTCATGTTTTTAACGGCAAGTATGAGCTCAAATTGCATAATTATGTTATTAACATATTGTGTGCATATGTATGGCTTGGAATGATTCACTTGACATATATTGCATAAATGTATGCTTAAATTGCTATACCTAGTTAAAGTGATTACACCACTAAGTGAAAGCTTAACACATTGCCTATTTGTGATGCATAGGTAATAAAGTTGCAAATTAAAGTCAAAGCTTTTACCTCACAAGAGAACCTGAAGATTGCCCTTCTTGGGCGCTTTTGGTTTCTTTTTATAGAATGATGTTGATGTAAATATTATTAGTGTTGCTCTTTATAATTCTAGAGGGATTGGGCTTAATCTATAAAATTTCAATTTTGTTTTGTAACTAAAATTGTAATACTATAAAAGCATTATTTTTTATGCATGGTTTGTGTGATAACTTGTGATGTTGCATGTGAGAATGCTATTTGAGTTGAGCCTGAGGCTTTATGTTTTTTGATGAAGTTTAGAGGGTCAAGAGGACCCATTGATGTTGAGATGTGATGTATACTTTTTATAGAAGTGTTTTTAATAGGTTTGCTATTTAGGAAAGTGTCTTAGTATATCTATTATGCTACTAGATTTTCAACACAATGATCTCATTAGTTGTCTCGTAAAATTGCCAAATGATTTTCAATTTTTCTACAACTCCGTAAGTTAAGGAATTGTTTATTTAATAAAAAGTTTTAAATTATTTGGGATTTATGGGTAGTAAAATCGGATATTGGTATACAGTGGCACTCCTTAATCATGTCTAATTTATGGATGGGGTAGAGGGTGTTACACTTTATGGTATCAGAGCTCTAGTTTAGGCTTTCCTCTAAACCTATGGGTTACATAAGAGAACTATAGTATATTTACATCATAACATTTTACATGTGGGGTTATAATCTATTTCTCTTACCTACAAGATAGAGAGATAAGCCATAAATTGACTCGAAGTGAAGAGGAAGAATTAGAGAACCATACTCCTATGACTGTCGTATAAAGGGGGCAAAATCAGAATGTGTGACCTCCAGTGATGCAAGATATGCTGCACCTAGATAGTAAGGTTAGCTAACTTGGCTTGAAACTATGTTGGAGTCCATTAGATAGGAAATAGTGGCTACTATGACTATGCTATTGCTATTGCTACAATACATAACTCCATCTCTAGTACCTCAAGAGCAGCAAGCTTTCCAAAAGATATAGATGGAGTGGTTACTGAAGAACGGGGCTAAGTACTTTAAGGGTGAAGAGCCGAATGAGTCAAGTAAAGCTAAGTGTTGGTCAGATTAGATGCTCAAGATTATGCAACAGTTGAAGTGTCCTCAAGAGAAGTATATTGCATGCATTACTTCTATGTTGTTAGAGGAAGCTTTGAAGTTGTGGGAGGCTATTATAGAGCATAAGGTGGCTAATGAACTATCTTAGAAGTTCTTTCTTAAAGAATTCAAGAAGAAGTATATAACCAAGTATTATCTAAATCAAAAATACCAGGAGTTTATGGATTTGAAGTAGAAGCATAGGACCATATCTGAGTATGAGAAGGGGTTTGCTCACTTGAGCAGATATGCTAAGGCAGTGGTGGCTACAGAAGAACACCGTTGTAAGAAGTTTGAGAAAGGGTTAAAACTAGATGTTATGCAATAGGTTGTGCTAATGTAGATCAAGGACTTTTTAGCTTTGATAGTAGCTTGTCATACTACTGAGATGGTGAATTAGCTAAAATAAAAGAGAAATAGCTTTAAGAAGAGGTCTTTATGCTAAGGACATGGCAGTTCTGGTTCTACAGCTAATGAGAGACAAAAAAGGGGTCAGTCTAGTCATCATCAAGATAAGAAGTTAGATCAATCTCATAGATTAAGATAGGGATCTAAAGCACAAAATTAGATCTCAGGTGCTCCTAGATCTACTGTTGGCAGTGTTTTGATACCAAATTGTTAAACTTATCATAAGAAACATCTCATTGTCAGTTGCAAGACCATAACAGGAGTATGCTTAGGTTATGGCTCTAAAGAGCATTTTAAGAGAGATTGCACAATAAAATAGTATAATCCTTTATAGAAGCAAGACAAGAGAGATGTTAGAAGTAGAGCAGAGCTAGTTAGAAGGACAAGTTAGAAAGTAGAGCATTAGCCAAATAGTATGCCATATGAGCTAGAGAGGAAGTAGTACCACAGATGTTATAGTAGGTACTTTTCATATAATTGATTTACCTACTTTAGCACTAATAGATCCAAGGTTCACATATTTCTTATATCTTTATAGCACTAGTTATAGATCGGGGTTTAGTGTCAAATGACATTAGTTTTGATATGACAATTAGTAACATGATAAGATAGCATATGATTGTGAATAAAGTGTCTAAAGACTATCCTTTGTCAGTACAAAGACATATTTTCTTAGCAGATCTCATTAAATTACCATTCAATGAGTTCGATCTTATCTTGGTTAGGGACTGAATGTCTAAGTATCATACCATAATGGATTGCATAAAGAAGAGGATCATGTTACAAGCTAGTGATGGATCAAAAGTGGCAGTGATAGATGAAAGATCAAATTGCATGGCTAATACAGTATCAATAGTTGTGGCTAGAAGGATGATGCGAAAAGGTTGTCAAGCTTCTCTTGTATATATGGTTGACACCGAAAGAGAAGTATCAGGAGCAAGTCAGATTCCTATTATGGCTAAGTTTAAAGATGTTTTCCCAAATGAGATTGAAGTTCCTTTACTATGGGTAGTTCTAAAAGCAAGGGTGCTAAAAGCATAATGGGCTAGGGCTAGGTATGAACAACTAGTCCTGGTTGATGAAAAGTAGCTTAAGGCTTTGTTCCACATGCAATTATACCAGAAGAAGGTTGTTAAGACTTAAAACAAGAAGGTTAAGACCAACTCAATTTAAGAAGGCAATCTTGTTTTGAAATAAACTAGATCCTTACTGACAAACCCCAAAGGGAAGCTTAAACCTAATTGGGAAGGTCCATACATGGTAAACAAAATGCTTAATCATGGAAGTGTTAAGATCTTAGATTTAAAAGGCAATGAATTCTCATAACCTATCAACCTAAACAAGCTAAAGAAGTATTTATATTAATAAATGAAAAAATAATAAAGAAAAAGAAGTTTGCTAAGTTGAAAACCCCAAAAAGGGTGACTTAAGGAGAAGATAGGACACCTCAATGAGGTAAAAATCTAAAAACATGTGGTTTATGAAAAAATTTGGGTAGTTAAGAGAAAATGTCCTATCAAGAAAACCTACCAAAGCTGATTAGTAATAGAAGTATTGTCAAAGGGCAACAAATATATTTACCATGACTAAGTAGTTTTGTTTCAAATGCAATTGACGACAAAAATGCTTGGTCATGATAATTGGCATGCAAACTTCCATTTAACATGAGTCTTCTTTGCAAAAATAGAAGTTACATCTTCTTATTTTCACTTTACTACTAATATCTTATTGTCCTTTAATATACAAGAAATTTAATCTTTGTAGTTGTCATATGTACTTGTGTTTCTATCTTTATGATCAGGAACATGTTTTAGTAGACATGACATTTCCACAAATCAAGAAAGAAGCATAAGAAATGATGTATCAAAGATCCACCTTAAAACCCAAAAGGTTCAGAAGGGATTTGTAGCACTAAACTAAATTGCCATTGAATCTAAGAAGGAATGTAAAATGTCACATGCCTCAACTCAACCAAGGGAATACAACCAGAATGACAAGACAAAGAGAAATGGGCGATTTTCCACTTAGGACACCTCCATTTATTTTCAATAACATCATTAAGCCATGCAATTGAATTTTCTCTTAAGTCTTCTTTCACAATGATGATTTTTAAGGCATACTTAATTCAAAGCTTTTTAGGAGGAGGCACAAGTAGCTTCAGTCTCTCATACAACCAGATCTAAAAAAGAAAAAGTCATTAGGTTGGAAAATTTGCAAAGCACCACCTAAGCAAAAGTTAAGCGAACATACTAGTGTGAAAGCCCTCATGGGCTTGCTTAGGAAAAATAAAGGTTAAGAAAATTACAAAGCTAGAGGGAAAACCCAAATCGGCTCTCTAAGAAAACTTGCAAGAGTAGTGGACTTCCAATGACATAGTCAATGTCACCTCTCTCTGAACTGTCCAATCCTTAAAAGGTTTTAGGTAAAATAATGCTGAAAAGAACAAAGCCAGAATAGATGCCAGTCAAATTTTGAAGTGCCACAAATCACAAAACTTCTCCTTTAAAGTGACCACCAACAAGTCACCAAGAATGCATAATAGTGCACACTTTATCCATTACATAGAATTAAAAGGGAGTCAATGAGCAAAATCAAGAATTGTCTATAAGGAAATTAGACCCACACCTAGGACTATCTTCTGAGCCATCAAAGGAGAAACCTACCCCTAAGGCGAGTACAATGTCTATAAGGTAACAATCTATAAAAGATGGGATACCAAGAGGAACATTTGAAGCAGTGTCACAACTCATGGGGGTAGTAAATTCTTCAAGGGTAGGGATGACTTACTAATGATTGAAGATAAACACATGGAAGTTAGAATCTTAATAATGCATAGTGGAACACAAAAAATTATTGTCTATCCTCACATTTCTCAAGAATCTAATAGTAGAGAATAGGGCAAGGATACGTGAAGTCCAAGTCATCTTTCATACCAAGATTTGGCATAACTCCTAACCAAGAGAGAGAGACATAATAAAGATGCCATGCATAACAAAGAAGATAGTGGTGTTCATAGAATCCAAGTCACATAATTCCTATTCTTACAAGGAAAAGGTACCCAAGACATGTGAGGACATTTGTACAGACCTTAACATAACCAAAGCTGACATCATAGTCCACACGGACCATAGGATAGGCCGGTACAAACACTTATAAGTGAGCTCAAAACCATGCATAATCACTAGGTCCACATGGACCATGATATGAGGGTCTACACAAACTACATCTTTAGAGTATAAAGGTTGGTCACCCAATAAGGTAGCCAACTAATCTTTGAAGAGATACAGACACTTTGCCATTGGGATATTACATCTATCCTTGCTTGGATAAGTTAAAGAATGCCATCAATCTTTAGCTCCCTAGTTACACGGATGGTCAAGAACTCCTTACTATGAGGGATGTCATGTAAATGGAGGAGATATTTTGTATATTTCCAAAGAATGATAAATTTCATTGAAAAGTTTTCAACTGTATCAATTTCTATACATTCATATCCAAAGATGAAAAATATGTTCAAAACAAAAGAAGGTATATTTTATATTTAATTATTTGTCTATACAAAAATAGAAGCCTTTTAACAAAAAGGATAAAAAGGTAGGGTTGCTATCATCTTCTTTCTTCATTCTCACTCTCTGTGTCTTCATCATCTAAAGAGAGCAGTAACTTCTCAGAGATTTTCAAGGCCCTTAGCTTCCTTTGGGTCTCACAAGGAGTAGCAACCCTCTTTGTCAACTCATTCCATAAAATAATAAGGGATCAATGCATTCTTAATGTGTCATGTATACACACACACTTGTATGTTTTAACTAACTAGTATAGGGAAAATACTTACAGCATGAACTCGAGTCTCATCTACCAAGCCTTGCCTAAAAAGCCTTGACCAGTTAAGCATTTCTCTCCATTAAAGCTCTCCTACCCTATAAAAACCAAGACAAGAAGTGTTGCACCAAATTGAACTAATACAAGTCATCAGAGAAAGCCAAAAGGACCATACTAGTATTATGTTCTCTGGCTTGAAAAGAACTGGCCAATTATCTTCAATGTGAAGGCGAGTAGAGGACAACTCACCATCCATGCCATGCCCCATGTAGCTCAACTCTAATGCATCTATAAAGGTTCCTATAACCTTATCAAGCAATGATAACTGACTAACAGATAGACTAGAGACTCCACTACTAATAGTACATGTAAGAGGAGGCAAAAATCTAAGACCTTGAGAACTAAGAACTATCCTTGCCCTCTTTTTGGCTGAATAAGGTCTAGCTTCAGAAGTGGTAGCAATAGGCTGCAATACAACACACAATAAAAAATTGGCTTTAAAAATAATGAATAGGAGATCAAATAATTTACCTAAGGAGAAGATCTTGAGATATAGGGCATGTGAGGCAACATGTGTGCAGATGGCCAATGAGGGTAATCTCTCTATTTAACATCCACTAATATTTCCCTGCCTATGTATGTAGTCATGCCCCGAACAAACTCCAAGTCATCAATGTACCTCTCGAATATCATGGTGTCAGGAGGACCTTAAGGAATGTAACGCACATTAGGGCCTATATGCCAACTTAACACTCTTTCCCCCAGAAACCAAGAATAGGCCTCTAGAGTAGTAAGTAAGATCCTTCGAGAGGATAGCTTTCACATATAACAGAGGAAATCTACCATCTTTATAGTGGGGAAAACCCAACAAGCCATGTCAACTTGAAAAAAAGAAAATAAGTTGAGTATAATGTTTATAATTCATAAATTAAGCTAATTAAGTGCATTTTTTTTAGGATTACTTACATCATCCCAAGTTTGTGAGCTCAGATACTAGCAATGATGCATCAATGATGAGGCATTCTAGGGTTCTAAAAATGATTGAACCCATTTATCCATCACTGGATATTGATAAGGGATATCTAGCTCACATGGACATGGTAGTAAGTGAAGCTCATACACCCAGACCTATGCTAAAAATAATGTTAGAATCAAAAGAGAACAATTAATCATAAAACAATTGATAAAGCACACACCATGACACCTAAGATGAAGCTATGGATGAACCAATGACTTTCCTCATGTGAATTGCCATGTCAAGGCTCTTATACATCCAGCCTAGTGATGAGCAACACCCATTCTAGGAACTAATGCCCATAATCTACTCCAGCACATGAAAAAACTCCACTGCACATTGCCATAGGCATTTATAGAAAATATGGTCCCTAGTAGATAAAGAACGAAGCAGCGAGAATATTGATGCATCTCAGGCTGAGTAGTAGATGTAGCATTAGCCCAATACTCAAATAAATTAGTACATTAGATACTACCTAAGTAATAATGAGGCATAAAATCAAGCAAAGTCCTTATTTCTTGAAGATAAAGAATAAGGAAGCAAAAGTTGACATCAAATGCAATAGCTCAACCAATACAGGGCGCTCTCGTGATGAATGCCTAGTCGAAAAGAGTGATAGTCAGCTCTCTGAATGGTAAATGGAAGTTGTGTCATGTCCATCCACCTATCAAATAGGGCCCTAAGTTCCAGGAGGTCTCTATGAAATTCCCCTTTGACAAGATGGTCAATGAAAGTTTTAAACCCACTCACTTGAACTCGATCCTTCACCTGAACACGCATCGATACATACCACTATTGTGTGCTCAACAAAGTGCCTCCAAACTTAATATGTGTTAACAAGAAAAGATAAACAATAGGTAAGTAAGACATAATATATGTCCATATAGACTATTAACAAAGTAAAACTTGTCAAAGAGTCCGCACAGACCAAGATCATCCTAGTCTGTATGGACCACATCAAGTTTGGGAACTCAAGAACTCGCATAAAGGTAAAACATGCTTAAGGTATGAAAATCATAACAAATGGTTTGCACAAACCTTGCAAACATACAAAACCAGAGTCCGTATAGACTCTAAGCAACACCCATTGATTCCATATGGACAACCTATTGTACTGCATGGAGAAAGTTTCAAACACCTTATCGTAAAGATTCTAGAAAAAGTAACCAAAGGTAAGGTCAGCACGGACCAAGAGTGCCCTAGGCAACTAGTTCTGCATAGACTTGTCGAACCAAAAAACATGGACAACAAAGAAGCTAGAGCAAGAAGCACCTAAAAAATCAAAAAGAAGCCAAAAGAAGGAAGAAATGTAACACTCCCCGCCCATCATTGAAGGAAACAGACAAAGAGTCCCACTTCCCATAGGTCACCCATCCTTAGATTTCCCTAGGGTTCATTTATTTAACACTTATGACACTTTAACCATCCTTGACCTATCTTGACCATCTAGTGTTTATTATGATACCATCTCTTACTACTGCCTATTTTAGTCTAATAAAACTCTAGTTTACATCCGTTATCCATTTTTATAGAAAATTTGGGCAACATAATGGCTACCTGAGTGAAAAACCAAAAATTTTTCTTGCACAAAAAGCACTTCTATATCATCACTGACCAAATCCTCAACTCTTGGACCCTTCTGGTCCCCTAAACCATCATAAAGTTCAGACACATAGCAATCATAGGGTCTCAGACCCATAGTACACAAATAGCAACATATGCATGCATACATATATATCCACCAAAACTAAGTTTTTCATAGACAAGCAGTTTAATTATTTGGGGGTTTATAATGTACATACACTACTTAGTTCTAACTCCCATATATACATGAGTGCATTACTACAATATAACAAAAGGAGTACAAAAATATACCAAGTAAAAAATGAGTAATAGCTATATTACACTGATGAAGCTAAGCTGCTACTCCGTCTATAACTTACTCATTGAAATATCGACACGGTAAGTATACACTCAGTGGTGGAATTGAAACAATAAAGGTATCTGTTAAATGGAAACACATGTATAAGTTCATGCATACATATGTAGAGCTATTATAGTCATGTCTATGCTAGTTTATTCTACTAGATATTAATTACTTACTTTACCTTACAGTGTCTTGTTATGCAAACAATTGATTATAACCCACTAAGTAGTTCAGTTATTTCAATACATGCAATATCATAATGTCTATTATGCATATTCAAGTAGTATTATCATTATTAAGTTAAGGTTGTTTAGGTCGATGATAGATAGACTACACTTTAAGACATTAGATAGTGGGATTTATCCTATACAGTGGCCCACATTTTGGGCCTCGGTAGCTATACCTACTAGGTCTGATAGTAGAGATCAGTCTGTAGACCTCCTAATGCCAAACTAGCAGATAGCAGGGATCAATCCGTAAACCTCCCAATATGTGCAAGTAGGATAGTAGGGATCGGCCTCATGGGACCTCCTAATATCCCAAATCAACTTCTCTAGTGCATCACAGGTGGATAGTATGGATTAGCCCTATGGGACCTTGCAATATCCATAGAAAGCTAATAGGTAGTAAGGATTAGCTTAGGTAGACCTCTCAATACCTAGGTGTGTAGGGTTTAACCATAAAACCTCAACGACTGCACCTGCCATCACATCAAACAATAGTGGCCCCAGAAGGACCAACCTGCCTAGTAGCTGCTAACTCCCCAGTTGATCGGTCAACCCATTTAGTAGGTGTCTAACTAATGGGCCAATTCACTATTCATTATTTACTTATCTCCTTACTAATCATCTTTCATCTTATTTTATGTCATTAAAAACATCTATTTTCCTTTTACACATAAATAGACACAAATTTTCATTTTAGGTCTTTTGGCATAAAGTTAGTATTCATTTGGTTAGTTTTTGCAGAAATTACTATTCATGTAGTCATTTCCTAACATTATGCCTTCTATAACACTAAACATACCAATGTAAAATCCATCATTTCTGAGTTCATTTCATCTCATAATCCCCATAGAACCATTTCATAGTCTCATGCTAACAAATTGGACACATATGATCACATTTTACTCATCATTATTTATGTACGCATTATACATCCATTTTGGTCACTATTTACCAAACTACCATTCCATACATCTTATTATTGTTATTCACATTCCTAGCACAATTTGTACATATGATTTACATGTCAATGTCATGCCTAAATGAACATACATGCCATGCCAATTCAGTACACCATTCGACCACACTTAGTGCACATACCTACACTTGATTTCTATCACTCAATTCATGTATACAAAGTTATTTTTATCATATTAACATAATCACACACTTTATTTACATTAATTATATGCCTAAGACTAAGACATGGCAATTTTATACACATGTACACACATACATTCATGCATAACCATATGACACACATAGATTGGGCTAATTCCACATACCTAAGGTGTGAAAATAACCTTTTCTCCACCACCTGAATGCCTTGAAGGGTGTTCTCCTTTAACACCCTCCCTTTGACTCAAACATAAAGAATTTCACCTTAGAAAAATTCCTAAAAATCCTACACAACTCTAAATTGAAATATAAAACCATAGGATTTCTAAGAATACCTTAAACTACCGAAAATAAAATTAAAAATTAAAATAATACACTTACACTATAAATGGACACTATTCACCATATTTCAATTCCTCTTTTTTTAGCCTCTTTTTTTGATTTTTGTCAGAGGAATTAGCATTAGGAGGCTGTAGAGGTCAAGAACTATGTGTGATGTATAGAAATTAGTGGTGGAAGCAGAGAGAAACTAAGAATGGCATCAAATTTTAGGGTTTATTTAGGGGAGAAGATGTTGGCTTATACATGTGACACTGGCACATGTGTGGGCCCTTTTATATGGGTGGGTAGATGGCTCAAATCATGACACGTGGTGATCCAATGGTCTGTTTTCTCTTAATTTTCTTTTAAACTTTAGAAATTCATAAAAATTT
>CANXYI010853439.1:0-14993 GCA_948208565.1 Hura crepitans | reverse complement strand
AATCCTTAAGCCCTAAACATATAAGAATTTAACTTAGAAAAATTCTCAAAAATTATCTAGAGCTCCAAATTGAAATCTAAAACTATGGTTATTCTTAAAATACCCTAATCTACCTATATCAAAAATAAAAAATTTAATTTGAACCACTTACACACAGAAATGTCACTATGAACCCAAGTGGCATATCTCTCAAATTAGGCCTCTTTTCTAAATTTTGTTTGAAGAAATAGAATCTAGAGATTGTAGAGGCTTGATTTCATATAATTTTTATGTGGATTGGAGGAGAAAGGAGAGAGAAAATTAAAGAAAATGGTGGGAGGATAGAGAAAATGGTGTTGAGTTTGGGATTTTCTCAAGGTTGAAGATGGTGGTTTGGCACATGTGAGGATTCCACATGTGTGACCTCTTATATATGGGTGGGTGGTTGCCTTGGATCGCGACACGTGGCAATCTAATGGCTAGAATTTATTTTATGTCATATTTGGTTTCAAAAATTCCTAGAAAATTCTCTAAACCTCCAAAAATACTCATTTTAGTTTTAAAAATTCTCAATTTGTGTCACTAAGGCCCATATAAAATTTTAAGTCAAAATTCAACAGTTGACTTTTTGACACTATTCCCACTAGAATAAAGTATTCAAAAAAATATCAAACGACCTCAGAAAATTAAAATTCCTTCCCCATCATACTCATTGGAATTTTTGAGGTTCAAGGTATGGTATTTTCAACTCCGTTCAAGCATATCCCCAGGCTATCTTAACACAAACTCATTTTATCTCCTCATACACTAGTTCTCAACCCGAAATGATTTATTGGTTCTGTTAAATTTTTAAATTCATTCGTTTTACATATTTTCAGGCCCATCAAAATTTTATGACCAATACAACCCTTTTTAGCCTCATGGCGATGCCTCGCACCGTAGGGAACATCACTCGACCCTAGAAGATACTGTTCATAAGACCTTGACTTATAGGTGTTACAATCCTTCCCCTCTAAAGAAATTTTGTCCTTAGAATTACTTGTCTAAAAAAGGTGAGGATACTACATCCGTATCTGCTCTTTGCTTTCCCATATCGCCTCTATTGTATTATAGTGCCTCTATAACACCTTCACCAATGGAATCGACTTGTTCCTTAGCTATTTCACTTCTTTGGCTAGCACCTACAGTGGTTCCTCTTCATTTTTCAAATATGGTTGAACTTGTATTATCTCTACAGCTATCACGTGTGATGGATCTGATCGGTATCACCTCAACATCAATACATGAAAGACATCATGTATCTATTGCAACTTAGGTGTCAATGAAGTCTGTATGCCAAAGGTCCGACTCTTTCTATGATCTTATAGGGTCTAATAAATCTCAAACTGATTTTTCGTTTCTTGCCAAATTTGAGCATCTTCTTCCAAGGCAACACTTTTAGGAATACCCTCTCACTAACCTCATACTCGATGTCTTGCCTTTTCAAGTTTGCATAGGACTTCTATCAATTTGAGGTAGATTTTAACCTTTCCTTGATAACCTTGAATTTTTCCTTAACATCTCTAATCAAATCAGACCTAATAACCTTACTTTCTCCCACTTCATTCTAACAAAGAGGAGTCCTACACCAGCGACCATGCAAGGCTTCATATAGTGCCATACCTAAACTGGCTTAATGGCTGTTGTTATATGCAAACTTAGCCAAAGCCAAATACTGATCCTAGTTGCTTTTAAACTCTATGGCATAGCTACACAGCATATCTTCTAGCACCTATATTACTCTCTCTGATTGACTATCTGTCCGAGGATGGAATGTAGTACTACAGGTCATTGGAGTACTCAAAGCTTCCTGTAGCTTCTTCCAAAATCTGGTGGTGAATCTTAGATCTTGATTTGAGATTATAGCTATTGGCACTCCATGTAACTACACAATCTCATCAATGTACAATCTAGCTAGTTTCTCCAAGGAATAGTCCACCCATACTATTATGAAGTAGGCGGTTTTTGTTAGCCTATCCACAATCACCTATATGGCATCACACTTACTCATAATCAGTGGCAATCCCATGAAAAAATGCAAGGTGATCTTCTCCCATTTCCATTCCAGAATTACAATTGGGTGTAGTAATCCAGAAGGAACTTGATGTTCTGCTGTCATCTATTGACAAGTCAAACATCAAGCCACGTACTTGGCTACCTCTTGCTTTAATCCTAGCCACCAATAGTGAGACTTTAACCCAAAGTACATCTTCATGCTACCTGGGTGTATTTAATATAGAGCTTTATAAGCTTCCTTTAAGATCTATGCTCTCAGTTTATCTACATTTAGTCTACACAACCTATTTTGGTAGCATAGGTTTCCATCATCACTTAACTCAAAAACTACTACCTTTCACTCTTTAACTTTACTTATGAGTTGCACCATATGAGTATCTTTCATTTGAGCCTCCTTTACCTACTACCTAAAGTCAGCTTTAATTTGTAGTTCAGCTATTACTACACCTTCTACCGTGTATTCCACTTTAGCATGCATCAATTTCAAAATGGCAATAACCTTCTTGCTTAGAGCATCTGCAACTATATTCGCCTTGCCTAGATGATAGTTAATTAAGCAATCGTAGTCTTTGATTAACTCCATCCATCTTCGCTGTCACAAATTCAGCTCCCTCTGTGTAGGCAAATATTTTTTATCTCTTATGGTTAATGTAAATATAACACTTCTCTCTATACAAGTAATGTCTCTACAACTTCAATACAAAGACAATTGCAGCTAACTCTATGTTGTGTGTGGGATAGTTCTTCTTATGAGGTTTTAATTGCCTAAAGGCATATGTAACTACCTTGCCTTCCTGCATCAATACACAACCAAGCCCGTTGTGTGAAGCATCGCTATATATCATAAACTCCTTACCCTATTTTAGCTATATAAGAATGGGGGCCTCAGTCAACATTTGTTTAAATCTATCAAAGCTAGCCTGGCATTTGTCATCTCACTCAAACTTCACATCTATTCTCATCAAACACGTCAATGGAGAAGCAATCATTGAGAAGCCTTTCAAAAATCTCTGATAGTAACCTACCAATCCTAGGAAGCTTCGAATCTCAGTCACATTCCTAGAAGGATTCCATTCCAACACTACTTTAACCTTACTCAGGTCCACTCTTATACCCTTAGTTGATGTAATATTACCTAAGAAGCTACTTCTTCCAACCAAAACTCACATTTACTAAACTTGGCATACAACGGCTTCTCTCTCAATGTCTGTAACTCAATTTAGAGGTGTTGTTCATATTCCTCCTAGGTCCTAGAGTACACCAAGATATCATTAATAAACATGACCACAAACTGATCCAAGTATGGCTTAAAGATCCAATTCATGAAGTCCATAAAGGCTTTCGGGACTTTAGTAAGCCCAAATGGCATCAATAAGAACTCATAATGCCTGTATCGGGTCCTGAAAGTGGCTTTAGGAATATCACTCTCCTTGATGCACAACTGGTGGTACCTTAACCTTAGATCCATCTTAGAAAAGACACTGGCACCATGCAACTAATTAAAGAGATCATTGATCTTAGGCAATGGATACTTGTTCTTCACTATCACCTTATTCAATTGCCTATAGTTAATGCATAATTGGAGCGACCCATCCTTCTTCTTCACAAATAATATAGGAGCTCCCTAAGGTGAGACATTAGGCCTGATAAAGCCCTTATCTAGCAACTCCTATAACCTTCAATTCTTTCAACTCAGCTGGGGCCATCCTATAAGGTGTAATGGATACTAGGTTCACACTATGTTATATTTCAATCTCAAAATGTAGCTCCTGATGTGGTGGCAATCCTGGCAACTCATCTAGTAACACATCAAGAAAATTAGACACAATAGGTATTTGATCCAAGCTAGGGGTCTAAACACTTGTATCTACCACTGAAGCTAAGAAGGCTTTACATCCCTTCCAAATGAGTCTTCTACTTGTTATAGCTGAGATAACATTGAACATGGAGTCCCTTTTACCCACAATAGTCACCTCTTGCCCATCTAGGGTCTATAGACTTAACCTTTTATTTTCACAATCAATTACTGCTCGGTGCTCTGATAGCCAGTCCATACCAAATGATGTTAAACTCAGAAAAGGGAAGCTCTATCAAATCTATTGGGAAGGTTTGATCATAGATCATCAGGGGATAATGTCTATAATCTATGTTCACTATCACACTCTAACATATTAGGTTGCTCACTTGAATGTCTAAGTCTATAGGTTCTAGTTTAAGCCCTCTATCCCATGCTTGTGTGGTGCATATATATGAGTTTGTCAATCAAAGATCTATCAATGCCAGTATTAGAACATCAAATAAAAGAAAAATACCAGTGATGATGTCTGAATCCTCTGCTTCCTCCTAGGCACGAATGGCATACTATCGTGCTAGAGCTCTCACCTGTAATCTAGCCCTTGAGATAGTGGTCGACTAATCATGTCTCAACTGTCTTAAGGGTCTACCTGCTATTGCTACCACTGAAGCTTGAGTCTAAACAACTTCTGTCTACCTCTGATGGCATTTCCTCTGATAATGGTCTCTAACCCCATATATGAAGCACTCACCTCACCTAAACTGCCAACACTGGCCCCAATGGCTCCTTTGGCAACTCCCATAAGTTAGAGGTGCACTCTTGGTAGTAGATACTAGTGCACTCGAGGTGTGCTCTGATGTAGGTAGTTGAGGTCTAAGAGGAAAACCTTAACTAGCCCTCTATGATGTAGCCTACCTCTATGACTATTGGCCTGTCTACCTTTAGGACTACTAGCTATGCTAAAAGTCCCTCTGTCTCTTGTTGCCACCTAGAGCTGAACTGGTCTGGCCTATAGCAGATGGCCTTTTCCTCTAGAACAACTCCCTCTTCTTTTATAGCATCTCTTCTATATCATAAGTAGCCACTACCAACTCGGAGAAATCTCTAATCTTCGAAGTCGACATCTGCATAACATTGAGGCCCTTCTTGAACCTCTTACATTTCTCCTCATCAGTGGGGAGAAACTCTGCAGCATATTTGCTCAAATTAGCAAAATCCTCCTTATGCTTAAAGACTGATCTCCTTCCCTACTTCAAGTCAAAGAACTCTTACCTCTTCTTATCCTTGTAAGAGTTAGGAATATACCTCTTTCAAAATTCCTTTAGAAAGAACTCCCAAGTTAACTCAGCTGCTGCCTTCCTCTTCCTCAATGCATCCCACCAATGGAAGGCCTCTTCTTGTAACAAAGAAGTGGAACACTTTAGGCACTCATCCTTTAAGCACTCTAGCTGCTTTAAGATCCTGGTGGTCCGTTCCAGCCAATATTATGCTTTCGCCACATCATCCTCCCTCGCACCTAAGAAATCCATGACTCCTATCTTCTTTACCCTCTCTAAATTGGACTTCTACAATGATGAGGGATCTAGTCGAGGTGGAAGAGGTGCAACAAGGACTAAAGGTGGTGGTGGTAGTGGTAGAGGTGCTGCAATATGCCTCAGCAAATCCATTTTTTCCTGCAGCAAAACTGGAAAAGCCTAAGTCTGAGGTTGGGGCTAAGGTATCGACTGTTAGGTAGCATCACTAGGCTTTGGGGTGGCTGTACTCACCTCTAGTCCATGTAAAGTAGTAGGTATATGACTAGCCACCTCTTTCCCTTGCTCGTGTCTACTCACTCATCATGTCAAACTATATCGAAAATAATTATTAGCTTCAGATAGTGTAGCTTGACCTAAAACAAAACCCTAAACTCATGCACTCATGTATAGGATGCCTAGGAACATCTAAACCCGCTTTGATATCATTAAATGTAACACCCATTGCCTATTTTTGAAGGAAATAGGCAAAGTGTTCTACTTCCTGTGAAGTCACCCATCCTTGACCCTACTTTGACCTAGACTACCCATTTTGTATTTCTATCTACTTAGCCTCTTAATACTGCCTATTTTAGACTATTAGACCATCAAATTTTATCTACTAGACATTTACAGATGGTCAAGCAGCATAACAGCTACTCAGGTGAAAAACCCAAACTTAACCTACAAGAAAAATACTTTTAAAGCCATTTACATAGCACACCTCACTTCTAGACCCTTTTAGTCCTTTAGATCATGATTACACATCTTCACATAAAATATAGCACACAGGGTCTCAAGCCCACGGACATATAGGTATACTAGGCATATTATATATATTAACAACCAAAACCATACAAATATTTAAGGTTATTGTCTCAAGCTTTACTTTTACATTCCATAACCCACACTAACCTACTATACATGAGTGTATATCTACAATACCAAAAAGAAAAGCAAAAGTATACCCTAAGGACTCAGAAGCAGCTACACTGATGCCGTCTAAAGGTGAGTGACTCTCAATCTACGGCCTACGCATTAGAACACCGACACACTAAGTATAAATTTAGTGGTGGAATAGACCAAATATAATATGTCAAAATGCAACACACACATGAAACATGCAACATATACTTTTAGATGTAATTTGCCCTATTTAATTATGACCCATTCTTTTATTATGTCTAAGTCCACTTATTTATTTCTCAGTATACTTTATTTTAATTTAGGCCAATGACAGACAGACAACACTTTAAAACTCTAGATAAAGGGAACTATCTTATGTAGTGGCCCATATTTTAGACCTCAATCGATGCACTTACCTCACCCGATAGTAGGGATCAGTCCGTAGACCTCCTAATACCAGACTAGCAGATAGTAAGGATTAGTTTATAGAACTCCCAATATCTACAAATGGGATAGTAGGAATCAACCCTGTGGGACCTCTCAATATCCATAGACAACCAATGGCTAGCAGGGATCAACCTAGGTAGAACTCTTAATACCTAAGTGTGTAGGGTTCATCTCTGAACCTCAGCGGCTGCACCCACCACATCCAGCATACAATAGTGGCCCTAAAAGGACTAAACTGCCTAGCAGCTGCAAACTCCTTAGTTGACTAGTTAACCTATCCAGTGGGTGTCTAATTGATGGGCCATATACCTATAGGAGATTATTATTCTTAATTTTATTACCTCTTAAGTCTAGTATGTCACTAAATTACATGCTATGCCAAATTGCACACATAATGCCATAACATGCCTATCATCACAAAGTTACTATTTATTTGGTCTTTTTATGAAACTGACACTATTTATTTGGTTAAATTCTAAATTTCATGCCTTACTTAAGTCAACCCATACCAACTCCAATTTCCATAATTTCTTCACAAGTTCATACATAGGTCATATTCATACCTTAAGGTACATAATCATGCCATTTTACAAGTCATTACATACTTATCCAATTAAGCTACCATTTCACCATGTTTTCATGCCAAACATATCACTATTATTATCCCGTCCCCATTCTGGTTTCTACACTCCATATACTTGTTAGTTTCTCACCAAATATGCCATATACATGTTTACACATACCATATCACATTACATACCACATTAGGCCAAAGCATGCACATGCATATACACATAGATTTCTTTGCAATCTATCATGGCAAACCTAATATTTTGAGGCCATTAAGATTACTATAACACCAATTCACCTTACTACTATGCATAACACCATGAAGATACACTTCCATACAACAAAAATGTATAATTTCATAATAAACACATTGACATACTAAATTTGAGTCCATTCCACATACCTAGGGTGTGAAAACACCCTTTTCCCCACCACTTGGTGGCTTGTAAGCTTGCTTTCCTTCAAGATTTTCCCTAGCACCTAAACATACACAATCCACCCTTAGAAAAATTCTGAAAACTTCTCTATAGCTCTAAATTGAAATCTAAAACCATGGCCAACCTTAAAATACCTTAATCTACCTATACCAAAAATAAAAAGTGGGTTATGAACACTTACTCAAGCAAAGTCACTATTCACTCAAGTGAGAGATCTCTCAATCTAAGCTCTATTTCTCACTTTTGTTAGAAGATTCAGATTTTAGAGACTATGGAGGCAAGGATCCATATAATTTTTATGGCTTTTAGTGGAGAGATGAGAGATCAAACTGAAGAAAAAGAATGGTAGAGGATAGAGAGTGCCATCAGCTTTTTAGGGTTAAAAGGAGGAAGATGAATAGTTTACACATGTGAGCCATGCAAATGTGTGACCCTTTATATAAGGGCAGGTGGATGGTATTGATCGAGACACATGGCAATCCAATGGCTCAAATTCTCCCTATGCCTTTTTAAATTTCAAAAATTTATAGAAAATTCTCTGGACCTCCAAAAATACTCATTTCAATTATAAAAAACCTCTATTAGTGTCACTAAGGCTGACGTAAAATTTTAAGTCAAAATTATATAGTTGACTTTTGGACGCTATTCACCTGCTAGATTAAAATATTTAGAAAAAATATCAAATGACCTCAGAAAATTAAAATTCCTTCTCCATCATACTCATTAAAATTTTTGAGGTTTAAGGTATAATATTTTTAAGTCCGTCCAGGCATATCCCGGGGATGTCCAAGCACAAACTCATTTCATCTCCTTATATACTAGTTCTTGACTTGAAATGATTTATTGCTTCTGCTTAAACTTTTAAATTCATTCATTTTACACATTTTCAAGCCCGTTCAAGTTTTATGACAAATACGCCCCTTTCTGGCCTCATGGCGATGCCCCGCACCGTAGGGAATATCACTCAGCCCTAGAAGGTACTATTCATAAGACCTTGACTTATGAGCATTACAATCCCTCTCTATCCTAAAATTCCTACTTAATCAATAAATTTAAATTTCTCTTCTTCTTTTAACATGTACACCAATTTCAAAATTTTTGCCTAAAATAAATTATTTATTCTCATGTTAATTAGTTATTCCTTTATAATATGTCCACTTAATTAATTCATCGATCATATATAATTAATGTCATAATATTACATTTAAATTCATAATTATATAATGTTACTCAGGTCAACTTAATTATATAATCTTTGGGGTGTTACAGATTGGCTCTAGGTTTAGTGAGAGACTGTTATATACCTACCTTAAAGTTGATATCTAATATGAACAATTTATATACATAATAAACATTCATTTATGATAAAAGCTTTTTTTTTGTTACGATAGTGCTCTTATTAAATCATTTGTGCAATATGATCTTAAACTAGGTAACAATGTCCTTGGAATTTATTCATAGTTCAGAGGAAGTTATGAAGCTTTCAAAATGTGAGATTCTTATTACATGCAAATGAGAAATACTAAAACTATCCAGTCATAATATTAAGAAAATGGGACATTGATAATGTTAATAAACTAACATATGTTATGCTCATTGACCTAGCCAAATAGCAGTTCTCACATGCTATAAGCATATAGATGCTTGGTGATGTTTTGTGGATGCTTGTTTGATAAACAACTTCATTAGAGATCTAACATGAGAATGTTTACATGGATGAATAATCTATGTTAGTGAAATAATCACATCATATTAGTCATGCATCTATCTTTTGACTTAAGACAACTAAGGTTAACTTTCATATTAAAAACTATACTTTGACTCTAGTGCTCTTACATCTCTATGATGTATACATAGCTAGGTGATTGGGTATAATTTGAGGTACTTAAAGGTAGTTACTTGATCAATAAAAGATTCACCATGTCAAATTATAATAATAAGGAGTTTATCTTAATATTCTAATATGCCTCCATTTCTAATATCTTTAGCCAAAGTGAAACGAAAGTGTGAATGAGATTCACAAAGGTAATTTTGGAATAAAGGGAAAATATTTAACTGACATATTAATGGCTTGATTAAACTTATATAATCAATCATTGGGTTGACACTTGTCGTTACTCAAACTTAAATGCAATAAAGTATGGTGAAAAGATGATTTTCATAGTAACTGCATATAGAAGGGTTAAGTCAAACCACTTGACATTTTCAACATTTGGGTAGCCTTTATGTGTTGCTAGACAGTTCTTTAGACTTGTACACAAGTGGATAATTAATTAAGAATCAATTATTTGACCAATTGATTGGACCATAAGAAACCAAGTTTGACTGGGACTCTTGTCGATTTTGTACAACTAATGTACTTCGAAAACCCATAGGGTTGCACACAACATAAACCAAAGAGAGATTCAAAGCATTTGAATAGTTTAATTATATGAAATATCAATAATAGCTAAATGAAGAATAAAGGGAAATGATTAGGCATAGTGCCTAATTGAAGTTTTAGAAACTAAAAAAAGGGTATTCGTAATTGTACCCTGGTACTTTTTAAGAAACTAGAACTAAGGTTTCCAAAATAATGCCCTATTAAGCCTTATTGGTTGAGCTTTTTAAATCTAATTTCTATGGTCCTTTTAAGTGTTAAAAGGGCCTTATATCAAATCATTAAATTCTTATTATGAGTGTGACACTACTTGATTTGATCACCAAATTTGAATAAGGAATGACATATAACCATTTCTAATTAATTGCATTATCTTTAGCCATTATTTGCTTGATTATCAATTACTTATTTAAAAGCTAGTCAAATGTTTAAATTTTGATAGTTAACCTTTTAGGCCAATCTAAAACAAAATTCAAGTAATTAGGATTCATGTGTCAATATTTTGATAGCATAATAGCTAATAGGAGACACTGTCTAAATAGTAACCTATAGAAAATGTAACACCCTTATAACTAACTGATAGCTAATTCATATATAGGATGTCATATGTCTAGTTTAGCCATTATTCCTTCTTTACATATTGCTTGCTCTATTTGATTAATTTAGCATAATCATTTTATCTTAATCAATGCATCAATTTTATCATTTTACCTTTTACATAACACGTATTAAAGTTGAAAAATTAACGCACGTAAAAACATAATAAGAATATTATTAATACTTAATAATTAATTAATAAAATTGTCATTTACATGCTTAATATATTAGACAAATAATCAATTACAAAATTTTCTATTTATTTTTTTATTATTCTTAATATTCATGATACATGTGGTACATTGTATCAATTACATAATAATAATGCAAGTTCTTATTTAACACACAAACAATGCTAGTGGTGGACTCTTTATACTTGTTTAACTACCATATTGACTTCTATCATCCTTAAGGCTTGATCTACTACCTTGATTAAAACCTACATATTAGCAAAAGCTAATTCATTGGGAAAGGTTGCTCAGTGGTGTATTCATAACTTATGAAACTGTTGTTTGAAATCTCTTATAATGCCCAAAAATCCCTAGGTTAGCAATAGTGCTTCACAAGATGTGAATAGTGTTTGTAAGACCTAGGTCACCCTAATATGATTAAATTGAAGTATAATCTTAATAAAATTATGGGTGAAATTTGGCATGAAAAGAAAGTCGTTTAGATGGTTAAAATTGATAGTTAATTTTTTACAGCATTATATGGGAATAGTGATCTAGTGTAAGCTAAATCATAAAAATATTTCATTTGTTTGCTCAAATTGACTCTAGATTTATACAACCTAATACTCAATATTCCCAAAGTCCATTGGCATTAGAATTGGAAATTGTTTGACATTAGAAAGTATTTTTATTAAATCGAGTAAAGTTAAAAAGTTACCTTTTTTTTTTTAATTTCTCTTAATTTCTAACCTTAGGCTTTTAGCGGCTTATAGGATTGCATTTTTAATTGATTTTAGGAGTTTAATTGGATGTGGATTAAAGGTTAAAGAAGGAAGAATTTTAAATTAAATGTAGAAGATATGGAATTTTGCATAATTTAAGTCATATTTATATATATGGTCAAAATTAGCTTAAAATGGGTTAACTCCTGAATAGTTTCATGACCTTTCTCCCTCTCTTCTCCTGTTAGGCGACGCCATTGCTAAGGAAAATGTTCGCTATTTTTCCTTCTTTCTTTCTCAATCTAACACTAAAATGAACCAATCAACCCTTAAATATAACAATCTATAACCCCTATTCACCTTTTAAAGAAAGAAATTCAAGAAATAACCAAGGATTTTTAAGGTTTTGACTTGTAATGATTTATAACACAATTTTGATTAGGTAATTTTTTTAGCACTGGTATTTTTTTAGGTTTCCTTAGGTGTCCAAAAGTGTGTTTATCAAGTCATATTTGATTTTTTATGCATGTATATTATACAAGTTTTTCCATAATGAGCTAATTTATGTTTGCAGGGCAAAGTCAGAGATAGAAGGATAAAGGCAAGGGAAAGGATTCAGCCACCCTCATTAGTGTATTTAGAAATAAAATAAAGTATATTAAAATTGAAATGTGCTAATTTTGTGTTACCCTAATGATAATGTGTATGAAAATGTGCATAAAAATGTAAAATTGGCATTTAATGGTGTTAAATATAACACTCCTTACTCGATTGCTCAGCATACCTAAATAGAGGATATACACAGAAACATATTATCTGAACTCTAATCAAAACTAAACTCATTAAAGCATAATTTAAAATAGTGTTAACAAAACAAGTCTTTATAAAATTACATGTTAACAAAAACTTTTCAAAATTTATGTCCGATTCACAATTAGGAATTTTTGTGCTAAAAATTGGGTCGCATAATGATTGTACTTAGACATTAACCCATATATGAGTGGTAACTTACAAAGAAAATACACGTCTTTAAATATTTTTAACTCATTTCTCAACTCCTGTGATCCTTTTGATAACTCCAAACAATCAACATTCTCAATAACACAAACCATGTAACAACAATAATAAAATGTAAGAAAAACATTTCAAAAACTAGCTTTAAATAAGTTATAGACATTTGAAATTCAAAAATTTACTTTTACATTTAGCTTGGGCTCATTTTTCCCAAAATTACATCATATGAGTGCTTCACAACTATACATCACATAATCTTAATATTTATACAAAAAATATACTATAAGAATAGTTTTCTCTATATAATTTTGAGGATTCGAGGATATGGCTTAAATTGTCTCTTTACCTATACATTGCAAAGATAGACGATGTGCTAAGCAATTGCTTAGTGGTGTAATCAAAATAACTTGTTTAATTATGCCATATAACATCATACATTAACATGTGAAATATAAACATTTAATTTATTACATGATATTCAAATTTATACATAATATGCAAAGATGTTATAAAATGAAAATAAGCATAGACAGAATGTATCATATCATTATACATAATAAAATCCATATTCTTTCTTCATTACTATCCATTTATTAAACCTACAATCAAAGAAACACATACACTATGGATAATGGAGTATCGGTGGACCACCTATGTCATTGAAACCATGTAGGCTCTACACACATTAGGTTAAAAGGTTAGTAATAAAATATGATAATTAAACACGTTAAACTCAAAGGTCAGAAAACATAAGGTAGGCTAATACAACCTCTATGAAGCCCTAGGTCCATTTACCAATGTAGGTTTAAAGATAGGAAAAATAGTCCTGGATACTAAAAAGCTTCACAACCCGAAGGCTATGTAAAAACATACTAGTTAATGCATCATAACTTAAAGGCTACATAAGAAACCAAAGGTTTAGACATTGCAACCCAAAGGCTATAGAGCTACCAAAGTACCCTAATAGCTACTGTCACCCCTAACTGATCGGTTAACCCATCTGACTAGGCTACTTACTTTCACAAGCTACTAACCACTATTATTTTTAGTTTCATCTTATTAATGTAGCTTAATATAGCTTTCTATTAAATTGGTTTACCCAACTAATAACCAAACTGAGTAAATGTATTACATCTTGATTTTAACATGCTTATATCTCATATGTCATAAAAATGCCACATCAAACCATCATTTAGCATAAGCCCATAAAAATGCATTTTGCCATTACCCTTCTATTTTTATTTTCAACTCATGTGCCATTATTCTTTCATGTTTATTTTTATCTCATGAATAATATGCTCATATTAACATATTATTATCAAAAAAACCACAAGGCCATATGCACACCATATTCTTCAGCCAAATTAACATCACAAAGCATAAAATTGTAACTCTCATGTGCATACCATTCATATACCATAAAAAGCATTCATAATGTCATGATTTGCATATAATATGTGTTCACATCCCCTGTATTTTCCTTGGACTGATTAAATTGAAATAGTGGAAGACTCAACTCAAGCCTCACTCCTTGAGTCTCAAAAGATGAGAAGAAAGCTAGAGGAATCTAGGGCCACTCCTTTTTTATTAGCTTAGGAGGAGCGAGTTAGGCATCATAAGGTAAGAGTTGCCACCTGACTGAGTTGGAAAATATCTTGTAAGGCCAAAACTAGAGCGGTTCAGAACCTTACTCTTATTTATACCTCAAATTAATATAGAAATTTGATTTGAATTTAAGACATTATCCCTTTTCTCAAGCAATGTTTTGCAATTAAAGTAAATCACACCTTCACATAAAAGAAGTTACATAATATATTTACAAAAAAATAAATAAATGTGTAAAATCGAAATGTCATCCATAAAATTGGGCAATTGATTATTTCAAGAACTTTGGTTCTCGTATGGCAATTTTAGAAAATGGATTTTATTGTAGTGACCCTTTATTAAAATCCAATGATTAGTTTGAGAACTTCGTTCTCATATGCTAAGTTGAAAAAAAAATTTATTGCGGTGACTTTTATTTAGAAGAATGGCTTAAGAACTTTGGTTCTCAAATGTCAATTCTAGAAAATAAGTAATATTGTTATAGCTTTTATTAAGAAAGAATCAGAATTTATTTCATTAGCAAAACACCAATTTATTGGGCAAAAATATGACTATGATTATTATTTATTTTTAATGTGTAAAATCATTTTTCTACCTAATTCGGTGTTTGTGGAATATTTCAAAATTGAAATTGGAAGTATCATGCACAAAATCGAGTGATGGATTTAATTTAAGAACTTTGGTTCTCACATGTCAATTTCTAGAAAATAATTTTATTGTGACTTTTGTTAAGAAAAATCAAAACCCATTTTGTTAATAAAACACCAATTAATTAAATAAAAATATTTTGGTTATTTTTTCGATC
>CANXYI010853410.1:0-12058 GCA_948208565.1 Hura crepitans | reverse complement strand
GATTTTGCTCGCTATTGCCACTCATTATGATTATGAGATTTGGCAAATGGATGTGAAAAAAGCTTTCCTTAATGGAAATATGTCAGAAGAAGTATATACGATAGAGCCTGAAGGATTCACATCTAACGATAGCAGCAAGGTATACAACCTTTAGAGATCCATCTATACATTGAAGTAGGCATTTAGGAGCTGGAATATTGATTCTGATGAGACAATCAAAGAGTTTGGTTTCTCACAAAACTTAGATGAACCTTGTGTATACAAAAAAGTTAGTAGAAGAGCTATCATTTTCTTAGTGCTATATGTTTGTGACATATTGCTCATGGGAAATGAAGTCTCAATTCTTCAATCAATCAAGATTTAGTTGTCAAAGAAATTCTCCATAAAGACTTTACTTAAAGCAACTTATATATGGGGGATAAGGATCTATAAAAATAGATCCAAGAGGTTGATAGGTCTTTCACAGTCTACATACATGGACAAAATACTAAAGAGGTTTAGCATAGATCTCTCTAAGAAAGGATTCATTCCTATGGTGTATGAGAAAATTCTTTCTAAGTCTATATGTCTTCAGATATAAAAGGAGAGAGAATGAACAAATAAGATCCCATATACACCAGCTATAGGATTTATCATGTATGTTATGTTATATACATGACCTAATATAGCATTTACTTTGAGTGTCACAAGTAGATTCCAATCTAATCATGGATGAAAACATTGGGTGGCTATAAAGAACATCTTTAAATACTTAAAAAGGATAGTGCATTTGTTCTTAATATATGGAGAAGGGGATTTGCAACTAAATAGTTATACTAATGCTAGCTTCTAATCTAATAAAAATGATTACAAATCTCAATCAGGTTATGCATTTGTATTTATAGAAAGTGCAGTTAGTTGGAAGAGTTTTAAATGAGAAACAACTACATACTCAACTACCGAAGTAGAGTACATCACAACTTTCGATGTAATTAAGAAAGTAGTGTGGATTAAGAGTTCATCACTAAATTTGGAGTGGTACCTTCTATTGTTGATATAATACCATTTTATTATGAAAATAGTGGAGCCATTACACATGTAAAGGAACCATGGTCTCATCAGTGATCTAAGCATGTCCTTAGGCACTACCATATAATCTGTGGGACAGCTGGTAGACAAAAAGTAAAGATTAAGAGAGTTCCCATAGATTAAAATATTTTTGATCCTTTCACTAATGCACTATCACAAAAAAAGTTCAATCTCCATGTAAATAATATGGGTATTAAATACATGGGTGATTGGCTTTAATGCAAGTGGCAGATTATTAGTTGTATGCCCTAAAACACATATGTAATATGGATACTTTATGTACATTAAACATTAATTCATAATAAAAGGCATTCTTTTATTACTTAGTGCTTATGTTAATTCATTTATTTGATAAATTATATTAAACTTTGTAATAAAGTCCCTGATATAACTTCATAGTGCAGGGGAAAATCATGAAGAGTTTATAATACAAGATTTTTATTGTATGCAAATGTGTGAGACCAAAATTATCCCTAGTCAAAGTATTAATAAGATGGAAAATTATTAATACAGATAAACTAGCACATTTTACACTTTTTGACTAGGTAAAGTAATAGTTCTCACAAGATGTAGGCATAATGATTATATTACCTGTGTGTCGAGGCTCTATGAACAATGCCACTAGGTCCGCGAAGTGTACTTGGGGTACTGGGTCACTTGCATGTAAATCAAGGTAACATCACTAGTCACGAAACTTTAAGGGGCTTTAAATTGATGAAAAAGGAAAAATTTAAGGATTTAGTAGAACCAATAATTCATTTCAGACTATAAGCTACCCCTCTAGGCAATAAAAATTTTTTGGGGTGGGAATGACTTGGGATGTGCCCAAACAGACCCGAAAATATTAGACCCTAAAGCGTAAAAATTCCACTGAGTCCATTGGTGAAAGAATTTTTGAATTTTGAAGTCGTTTATAAATTCTCGTAATTTTTTAGGTTGGCACACAAATTGAGGTAGTTTGAAAACTATCCTATCGATGGAATTTGGCCATAAAAATTTATAAGCATGTAGAGGGGATTAAAATATGAATTTTAAAATAAACGGTATAATTTTTTAGGTCCTTGTGAATTTTGGTGAATTTTTGAAGTTTGCCAAAAAATCGATCCGTTTCGGGGTGGTTTAAGTAGCTGTGGGACCCACCCACACTTGGATAGCTAGCCTAAGGACCATGCGAAATGGCAAAAACACTTAACAAGTGGATTTTTCCATTAAATAAAAGGGAGGAATTTTCCTTTCTTATTGCTGCCAAACTAATGCTACTTCTGGGTTTTCTCCCCATTTTCACCTTCATTTTTAAACCATTTCTATAAATTCTTGCTTCCTAAATTCAATTTGATGTGTTAGGGAGCTAGAGGAAAGAGAATCACAGCAAATTCAATTTGATGTGTTAGGGAGCTAGAGGAAAGAGAATCATAGCAAAAGGGGTCTCTAGGGATTAATTAAAAATCCTCAAAGTTTGCTGGTCAGAGGCCATTCCAGTAAGCAATTAAGGTGAGCTACCTTGTGTTTCCTTAGGTTTTCTCTTGAGTTTTCTTGCTGGAATTGAGTGTCTAAGGTGCCTAACATATGTGGGGATGTGTTATAATGGCTTTTGAGGTGAATTAAAGCAAAAAAAAAAAAAGCTTGAAGAAAGGTGGAAAAACTTTCGTGAAGTGGGCTGGAAGTGTGGCTTAAAGGCTTGAAGTGTAGAATCTTCCTTTCTTGAATATGAAGTAAGTGAATTCAAGTATTCACTTCATGCCCTTCAATTTTAATAGCTTCTCTTTTGGTTTAGGGATGGATTAAGGACATGAATTAGCTTAGATAGGTAGTTTCATTAAAGAATTGTAATATATGACTTAATGGGATATGGATTGTATGGTTATTTGATAAAAGGAAGTAATGTTAATGCTAAACTTGTAGTTGGTCAAGAGATGTGCAAATAGGTTAAGGTGTGTTTATGATGTTTGGTGTGTATATTGGTGATTGTAATGTTGATATGTGATGGAATTTCTTATAAAAAGGTAGAAAAATGCATGATTGGCATGAGTTATGTGTGTAGCCGAGAGCTTATCTCATGCTTTGTGAATGTGTATGGCTTGCATAACGTGGTTCTAAATAGTGTTTAAGGTTGATAATATATGTGAATTAAGCCTATGATGCATGAATTAATGATATGGCATGTAATACGCTTGAATAATGCATGGAGGCATGGAAATCTAATTGTGGTCGAGACATATAATAGGCTTTTACTACTTTAAATGGCATGAAAATGTAAAGGTATGTGTGTAAGTGTATTTAGGCTATAGACAAATGAGTGATTGTGTGATGAACACCATGAAAATGCATGATTAGGGCTAATGGCTAATTATACTTGAGAGTTAGCTAAAGGATAATAGTGTGAAAAGGTGGATAACATGTGTGCAATGTTATGTCTAAAAAAGCATAATCATGAGAGCATGACTAGCTTAGTTACTTTGGCATGAAATAAGGTAATATATATACCTTAAAATAACATGAAATGTAATCAAGAAATGGCATTAAAATGACTTGAAAATGACCTTAAAACTTGGCTATAATTAAGGTATAAAAAGTGGCTTATAATTGCTTATAAGCGCTATGGCTTGTAAATGAAAAATATGTTCATATTATATGCCTTTAAGAGTTATGTCTTGTAACTAAATGTAATGGCTTTTGAGCCTATATTTTGGCATTGTAAATGGCCTATGATTTTTTAGCCTAGGACCTATGAACCTGATGTGAATAAGGTTGAAACCTACATAGAAAAAAACTGAGAAATAAACCTAAAAAGCCTATTGAAAACTTGTTGTAATGACCTATAACTGTCCTAAAATTACCATTACCTAAACTAATAATATCACTAGATAGTAAATAACATATAATTAAGAAATACTCATGAAATAAAGTCTAGTATAAGATACCATAATTATTGGTAATTACACCCTTAAAAATATTTCTAAGGATTCACCCGATACGGCCTATTTGTGGCCATACAAGACTGAGCTAAATTTCAACGATGCCATAAAAGTTATAACTATCTAATTTTGATTTAATAATATTATAAAAAGTTAATCAATAAAGAAATAGACACAAAATGAGGTTAGATAGCCTATTAGATAAACACACACTGAATGGATTGATCGATTAACTTAGGGATTTTTAGCAACTGCAACATTGTTTACTTTTAGATAGGGCCAGTACAATGATGTAGGTCCCCATTAGGGCCACTGTAGTAGTCTGTTAGATACATAACTTTCTACCTTTGCCACTTAATGCTAGTATTAATTTTGCCGATGCAGTGGCATAGGTTCTAGAGGTCCACTGCACTAGTCTGTTGGACAGACCAGTCTATTGGGCAGACATAGTTACCCTATCATAGATATTTAATAATGTCAGTATAGTAGTGAAGGTCTTAAAGGGCCATCGTACTAGTCTAATAGAAAGAACAATCTACTTGGTAGACCACACCTCATTATCTACACATTGGATGCTACAGCTTAATTAGGCTAGTGTTACAGTCGGGGTCCAGAATGTAGACCACTACACCAGTTTATTCCCTCTAGATCTAGTGTTTGTCAGCATTATCTTCCTAGACAGGCCAGCTAAAATAAAATTAAACAAGAACAATATAACTTACTAGTGACACTGAAATACAATATAGGGGTATTTTGGTAATTTTACACGGACAATATTTATTGGCCTAATTATTAACGATTATGCATGCAATTAGTAATAATAATCTTAAAGCTATAATTTACATGAGTTAAAAGGATTAATTGGATAGTTTACTGACAGGGACACCATAAGGCAATATGGTAATTTTGCATGTTAGAATCTAGGTGGCACCTGGAAATCAGAACAAGATAAGAATATGATTATATATACATGGATAAACTATTGGACATGTTTTAAATACTTGAGTTCAGCACTGAGTATATTATATAGTTAGAGTACCTATTTTGGTATGTAGGTAACCAGAACAAGGATGTAGCCTCATAAAGCATGCAGTGAAGTTCAGAGGTTATTCTTCATAAGGTTGATAATGTATATTTGTATAGTTTTGCACTTTATGTACTTAGGTGAGAGATGGGTGTTATGTATATAAAAGATACTGGATGTAATTATATAGTTATAGACTATGTTGCAATTGACTAGTTGTTAATCATTTTGTGAATGTATGGTTTTTGGTTGGCTTAATGATTGATATTCAAGCTTGAGGCTCTATTTTATGACTTTCTCTTCATTGTGGCATGAGGCATGTGTTGCTATGTGATAGATTGGCGATGGTAGGTTGATACCTAGGGGACTAGAAGGGTCCAAGAGATGTATGTATATGTTATAGAAGTGTCCTACAAGTTGAAATTTTTAGGGATAGTGACCTAAGCAGCCATTATGCTACTAGATTTTAGGAAAAATCTGACTAATTTGAAATTACCTTATATTGACATGAATGTGTTGGTATGAACCTAAATGGACTATAGGAAGAGACAGTACTAAATTTAGAGTTAGGTAAAACTAAATAATATAGAATAGGTAAAAGTTAAATAATAACCATGGGCAAAATTGAAGGATGGGTGACCTATTGGGAAGTACACTACTTATTAGGTTCCTTCAAGAATCTAATAGAGGGTGTTGCAATGATGCTTAAGGTTAACATATGGATACTTATTTGAGAAACAAGTACATTAGAGACCTAACATAAGATCTTTATATGGATACATAATCTATGTTAGTGAAAGCATCTCATCATATCAGCGGTGCAAATATTTTTGCACTAAAGATCATTAAGAATATCTTAAGTATCAAGTGTTACACTTTAACTCTAGTGCTTTTACTTTGCCACGAAGTGTACAAAGCTAGAAGATTAGGTATAGCATGAAATATTTAAAGCTAGTTGAGTGATCAATAAAGGATTCACCACTGCAAATTATAGCGAAGAATTTATCTTAAAGTTCTAATATAAATTTTTATTTTAAAAATCTTTAGCCAAAGTAAGATGCAAGTATGAATGAGATTCGTAAAGGCATTCTAGGAATAAAGATCTAAACATTAGAATTAACAAAATTTAGGGCTTGGTTAGACACACTTAATTAAGCATTGAGTAGGCACAAGTCCATACTCAAACCTAAATGAGATAAAGAGTAATGAAAAGAGTAATTGCATGGTAATTGAATATGGAAGGGTTAAGTCAAACCACTTGACTTTTTGACACTTAGGTAGTCCTAATGTATGGCTAGATACCTTTCAAGCCTTATACACACATGAATTATTAATTGGAAATTAATTATGGATTCAATGTGATTAAACCATAAGAGTCCTAGTTGAACTAAGATTCTAATTCATTATCTATCACTAAAGTGCTTCAAAAACTCATAAAGTCTCGCACTAAAAGAATTGAGATAAGAATCAAAGTGTTTAAATATTCAATGATATTATATGTTATTGAAAAATGAAAAATGAGAAAGAAAATAAATAATTGGGCTAGGAGTCCAATTGGACTATGTTGACTTACACCAAAGTCAAAAGGGTTAGGCCTTAGAGGCCTAATTTTAGGTGTATGTTTGATATGATTTTTAATAAACCTTTTAAGTGTTAATAGGCTCATAAATCAAGCCTAAAGCTAATATAAATGAAGGCATAGACTTGATTTGCATATGCACATGGTCTACTAAGAGGCCCAATTTGTGGGCCTCCTGATGGGTAGGCTAAATCTGATTTTTTTAAGTGTTAAAAATTTAACCTTTAGGTGTTATTAAAAGTATAAATAGCATAGTTAGATTAGCCAAAAAAAAGAGCCACTAGAACCTTTTTCTATGCATATACCCTCTGTGACACCTTTTACTTGGTCTGACTGCCAAACCTAGCTAAGGGATGACACATAATCTAACTTTCTTATTTCAAACTTATTTTTATGTTTTACTTTAGTCATTTTATAAGTGGATCATATTTATCATGTATTTTGGTGAAAATTTGGCTGCATAATGGTTGATCAGGAACCTAATCCAATAATCCCTGTAAGAATTTACACTTTTATATCATTATACAATCAATCTTTATTTATGGATCTATCTGATTCTTATAATCATCTTTATGATTCAACATACATGACATCATTCATCTGTTATCAACATTAGAAAGACTATTTTCTTACCTATATTACGACATATAAGTTTGCATAATGTATACACTCCATTACAATGATAGTTTTAGAATCCATATAGACTACTTCATTAGGTTTAGGCCTACTCTCTTACTTATACAAACATGAGTGCCATTTATACCTTTATTACAACTACTATAATACCATACAAACTATTGTACAATAGCAAAAAAATGTGTTGGCTTGATCTATAATCCCTAGTCTGCACAGTTCCACTTAAGGCTATCACCCTTACTACTTATGCATAGCAAACAACGATGCACTAAGCACGAGGCTTAGTGGTGTATTTAATATCATGCACATATATCTATTTCCTTCTAATTATGATCACAAATGACATGCTTATGAGGCAAGCACACATTAATAATGTTGATTTATATTTAGTTATGCTATAGGCTTCTTATTATTCTACCTTGCACATTCCATTCACATATACCCTATTATGTTCTCGTTTATAGTCAAATTAACTTACCTAATTACATGTTTTCACTTGCCCTGATTATTCTTATTCTACTGCATTCCTTAACTTCTTTACTTTATTCATGTCTGCACTTATTATTAATTTAGGCTAATTATTCTTAGTTTATAATGGTTAATCCTCTAGGCCACTTAGTACTATATTACCTTTATTGCCAAATTAGTTCTAGTGTACTTTAGTTCTTATGTCCAATTATCTTATTACTAGCTTGACTAGCTTGACTATCTTGTTTCCATTCTTCCTTACTTCATTCCTACTTTTTTGATTTGCCACAATTTACTTACCTATTTTTAGCCCATACTCGTTATGATACCCTGATACTAGATAAGAGGAGTTACAAGTTATGTAGTAGTCCACATTTTAGACCCATGTTGCTGTTACACTAGCATTATGAGAGCTTAAATATGTAGTGGCCTTAATGGACCTACATTGCTACTGTTCTAGCCTTAATTTAAATAGTGTGTAGTTGTCCACATTTTAGACCTACACTATAGCTACACCTATATTAAGTGAATAGCTATGCAGTGGCCCAGTTGGATCTACATTGCGGCTACACCTGCATTAAGCAAAATGGTTGTGCAATGGCCCAGTAGGACCTACCCTATGGCTGCACCATCATTATCTTAGTTTGTAGCTATTATAATTCCCTAGTTGATTAGTCAACCTATCCAGTAGGTATCTAAATCATATAGGCTATGACTTATTTAATCAACATTATTTACACCTTACTTGTTTCTAAGCTTTACTTAGTTCAATTCATCCTTATTTACATAATTTTACTTTATTAAATTGCATGATATGTCTTTCACTCCTTATGTCCTTTTTTAAGTCAATTTACATCTCTTACTTCATTTCTCTATTTACTCACATATACTTACTTGTTGATCTCTCTCTAGTTACATTATGAGACTTTTTTCCTTCTTTTAGTGTTAAACCCCTTTTGGCATACCCATTCACCAAATTTACCTTAAGTTTTCATTTAATTTCCAATACCTCTTTTTGTACATTTCTAAACTATTTTAATTTTATCCATTTCTACTTACTTTTATTTATCTATTACTGACATTTCTTCTTGTTACACAAATGTTCATCCTTAATTCTTTATATGTGATTAAGACAATTTAATACTTTTAGTTATCCCTTTGTTAGTTATACATTTACTTCCACACATTCGAGTTTTAACCTTATTATCTTTTGCATCTCGTTTGTGTTGTTACACTACATGAATTTGTAACGTTATCACCTATGTTTTATACCCTTATAACTACATATAACACACACTTAATTTAGGTCACACTTCATTTTGTCATTAGTGTTCCTCTTATTCTATATAATTTCATTTCACTTAATTCAATTACACAACACAATACACTTACATTTAACAACACTTGACATTATTACATAGACTCATACATACCATTCTGCCAAAGGTGTATATACCTAATAACTACCATTTTGTCACCCTAATTCCATTTAAGTCATGTTATTATCAATCATATAACCTAACTTATATGTTAGTTATGCATTTCACACATACATAATGTTATAAATTCCATGTTAACATTCACACTAGAATTTCATGAAAATAAAGAAACAATTGCACAATTCATTAAATACACTTACATAGATATTATCTAAGGTCCCGAATTCTACAACTTTCATTTGCCTCGGTTCTCATGCTCCACCAATTTCTCTAAATTCCATAATACTTTAAAAATTAGAAAATTTCATAGAAAAATATCCATAACTCTAAATTTGAAAATAAAAGCACACTCATAATTTATAACGTCTACAATTACATAAAAAAATACTCGAGATTCAATTTGGGACCTGATGTGATTTAAGGGTTCAAAACCCTAAATGTTCTAAGCTCTATTTTCTCCTTAAAGCCTCTATTTCTTGGAAATCTGAGGCAAGATACAGGTTCTAGACATCACAAAGATTGATTTCCATATAACATATGAAGGATTTTGATGTGTTTCAAGAAATAAATGAAGAAAAGAAAGGAGGAGAGAGAAAGTGAGGTAACTTTAGTTTTTTTAAGGATTTGGGCAAAAAAATGAGTGCATCTAGCTATCATACACATGCACATACCATAGCACATTTATATTATATAGGTGGATGGCCACGATTATGCCACGTGGCGATCAAATGGCCCTGGTTAATTCTATTTACGTTTTAAAATTAAAAATGGAAAATAAATTTTAGAAGTCTCCAAAAATCATGCATTTAGTGCCAAAATTTAATGAATTACTCAATTAAAGGACCTTAAAATCTCGATCCAAATTCCAAAAGGAACCCTATTAACTATTAACTCGTGTAATTAAAAAAATTTGATTAAATATCAAATGACCTTAAAAAAATTCCAATTCCTTCATGATTGAGCTATTTAGAATTTTTAACTTTTAGGGTATGCTATTTTTGGGTTAGTCTGAGCATGTCTCGGGCAGTTCTTAGCCTGATGTAACCTAAGGTCACTATTCATTAGATTTCAGTGTGAAAGAATTTATTAGTTCAGTGGGAAGCACTAATTCTTTCATTTTCATGCTTATTTTGCCTATCAAAGTTTCATAACTAGTGCTTCCCTTTTTCCTCTTAAAGGTAGCCCAATTACTCAGGGAATACTATTCATAGCCTAGAAGGCACTATTCATAAAATTGGGATTTTCGGTCATTACACCCTCCCTAGCAGAATAGACAATTTTTCTTTTCTTCTCTTTTTTTTGCTTGAATCTTTTATTAGCATATGGATATTCAAGTGTTCTCTCATTATCATTCTTATGTGGATACCTTAGATGTGTTCTTGAAAGGATCATTATGGTTTATGACTATTGATTGCATGCCTTAGAGCTCACATAATAGGGATTTTTCATGAAATATGTAATGAAATAGCATTTCTTACATAGAGCTTTTATTTATTCATTTGCTTAATTGTGAATATTAAACTATGTATTAAAGTCTCTAGTATATAATCACAGTATAGAGGCATTCATAAAGGAGTTCATAATGTGAGATGCTTATTGTATGCAAATATGGTAATACCAAAATTATCACTAGTCATAGTGTTAGCAAGATAAGACATTGTTAATGTGGATAGACTAGCACATCCTATACTCCTTGTATAAGTCGGGTAGTTGATCTCAAAAGTTGTGGGCATATGTATTAACATATGGATGCTTGTATGAGAGAAAAATACATTAGGGATCTAACATGAGATCATTCATATGGATATAAGATCTATGTGAATGAATAAGATCTCATTATATCAATTATGCAAGTATCCTTAGACTTCAGGTCACCAAAGTTACCATAAGTATCAAGTGCTACACTTTGAGTCTAGTGCTTTTAGTTTGCCATGAAGTATACATACCAAAGAGATTAGGTATAACATGAGGTACTTAAAGATAGTTAAGTGTTCAACAAGGATTTACAACCCTAGATCATTTTTAATAGAGTTTATCTCATAGTTTTAAGTGACTATCTTTATTTAGGAGTCACTTGCCAGAGTGAAATGCAGTGTGAATTAGATTCATAAGGGAATTTTGGGAATATTTATAAATGTCATTAGAACAACATATTTAATGATTAATTAGACATACTTAATTGACATTAAGTTGATACAAGTCCATACTAAAACCTTAATGAGATAAATGTTGGTGAAAGGAGTTTATTACATGGTAACTAAATATGAAAGGGTTAAGTCAAATCACTTGACATTTTGACACTTAGGTAGTCATTATGCTTGGCTAGAAGCCTCTAATAACTTGTAAAATAGTGAATTTATTAACAAGAATTAATATTGATTTAACTAGATTAAATAATAGAATACCAGTTTTACTAGGATTCTAATTCAATACTATACTGCAAACATGCTTCAGAAGCCCAAAAGGGTTACACACTAAAAAGAGCAAATGAATGAGGTAAAACTATAAAGTATTTAATGATATTAGATGTCATTAAATAAGAAGAAATAAAATGAGAAGGCTTATTAGGCTTAAAGCCTAAGAGAAAAGCTTAAAACATTAAATAAGTGTTAATTAAATGTTCTAAGTGATTGTGTAAGAATTGGGCCTTCTAATTAATTAATTAAAAGCCCATTTCTTATTTAGCCTTTTAAAGGTTTAAGACTGGAAAATCTGACATAGGGGTGAATAAAAAGGGTGTAACACCCCTACCTAATTCCCTAAGAAATCTGATAGGTAGTGCCACTTCCCACTTGGTTACCTATCTTGAAATTTCTCCAGTCCTCATTCATTTAATGCTTATGATTTTTGTTTGCATCCCTTATTTTTTCCTTGGCCTGATCAAATTGAAACAACTGAAGACTCAACTTAAGCCTTACTCCTAAAGTCT
>CANXYI010853401.1:0-23724 GCA_948208565.1 Hura crepitans | reverse complement strand
AATGTAGCAATATGATAGATCAACTAACTATAATTTTGGTTTACTTTTGTATTTTATAGTGTGATGTATATAAAAGTAGATGGCACTCATATGTAAATAGTTGGGATAAGTTAGTTGTTGTATACAATTATTCCACGTAAGTTTAGTTGTAACTTAATATGATGGATATAGTATTACTATGGATTGTTTGTCTATGGATTTGGATTCGTGATAATGGCATAATTGCTATATGTTGATATGACGGATAAACTCTGATGATGTTAATTGAGATGGGTAATGAGGATTAGATAGACCTAATATAATGGAACGAGATTGAGTTGCTATAGTAGTGTTGTTTTATGTAGGTTTTATTTAGGATATGACATCAAGTGGCTATTATTCTGTTATATTTTTTCTTAGTAAAATAGTTTCATTTTATGTGCATGTGCATGTAAGGCATGATTTGTTTACATGTTTTCCTAGGCTATTTCATGATCATTCCATTTATAAAAGGGATTTTAAGAAGATAATGGCAGAATTATGTAAAGTTTATTAATGTGTCATCTCTTATTCTAGCTGTTAACGGTTCAGATAAGGGTTGTCACAATGTGCCATCTCTCATTCAAATTTGGCTAGCTAGTGAAGCGAGGGGTGTCATATTAGGTTATATCAGAGTAAGTTTTAGACATATTTAGGTGCATGAGGTCACATATAAGTGACATAGGTTTTTATATACATATATCACATGACATAACACTTGTTGAGGTCGATGTTTATTTTTTGATGTTGATTAAAGATCAGTGAATTGATACTGCCAGCTGGTGAAGAGGAGGTAGAGAGTCATGCTCCTACAACAATCCAAAAACCAATGGGTTTAGAAGCCACAACACCCGATGATGTAGCTCAAGCAACACTTGTCTAACTAGTACAGGTACAACCAATACTATTATAGTAAATGGTGGAATTACTCAATTAAGCTACTGTAATAGTTATGTAGCACCCGTGTTCTAAGGCTCTATGAATAGTGCCACTGGGTCCAAAATATGTGCTTGGGGTGCCGAAAACTAAGGTAATGACTTTGGTCATGAAACTTTGAGAGGCTTCAATTGGATAGAAAAAGCAAAATTTAAAAATTTAGCACTGCCAATAATTCATTTTAGACCATAAGCTATCCCTCAGTGCAATAAAAATTATACGGGCTAGGAATGACTCAGGACATGCTTTGATGGACTTAAAAATAGCAAACCCTAAAGCTCAAAAATTTCATTGAGCCTATTGGTGAAACAAATTTTGAATTCTAAGGTCATTTGAAAATTCACATAATTTTTTATGTTGGCATGCAAATTGAGGTAGTTTAAAAATTACACTATTGATAGAATTTGGCCGTGAAAATTTATGAACATGTAGAAGGGATTAAAATATGAATTTTAAAATAAACGGTGTAATTTTTTGAGGTCCATGTGAATTTTGGTGAATTTTTGAATTTTGCAAAAAAATCGAGACATTTTGAGATAGCTCGAATGGTTTTAGGACCCACCCACATGATGCCAGCTAGCCTAGGGGCATTGACAAGTGGCGAGATGGGTTAGACAAGTGGAAAAATCCACTCACAAAGAAGAAAACATTTTCTTCCCATTAGCCGCTGGAACCGACGCTAGCCAAGGGTAGAATTGGCATTTCTATCATCTTTTTCCACCTATTCCAATAAGCTCTCCTCACCTAAATTCATCCTTGTGTGTTAGAGACTTGAAGGAAAAAGAATTTCTAGAAATGGAGCTTTCAAGAATTAATTAAAAATCATCAAAGGTGGAAAGGTCAAGCAGTTTTATAGCAAGGGCAATAAGCCTTCAATATGAGTTTCCATGGACTTTCTTTGAGTTTTCATTGCTGGAGATTAGTGTTTAAGGTGCCTAACACTTGTGGAGATGGATTTTGATAGTTTTTGAGGTAAATTAAAACAAAAAAGAGCTTGAATGAGGGGACGAAACTATATTATGGCAAGTTGGAAGTGAACTTCGAGAGGCTTAAAGTGTGGACTTTCCTTCTTTGAGGTGTGAGGTAAGTGAATTCAGCCATTCACTTCATGCCAACTAATTTTAAGTAGCTTCTCCTCTGAGTAGGGATGGTTTAAATTCATAAATTAGCTGAGATAGGTGTTTTCATTGAAGGTCTTGAATATGTGGCATGATGAAATGAGAATTTTGTGGTTAAAGGGTGAGAAGTCATATTGATGCTAACTTTAACTTGGCCAAAAGGTGGTAAAGTGGTAAAGGCATGTGTATGGTACTTGATGTGTATGATTGGTGTTTAATGGATGTTTATGATGGTTTTGGTATTAGTATGTAATAGAAATTCCTTGTAAAGATATGAGGTAATACATGATAGCATAAAATGGGTGAGTGGCCGAGAGCTTGTCTCATGAATATGAATGTGTATGGCTTGCTTAGTATAGTTTGAGGTAGTGTTTAAGACTAGAAATATGTGTGCCTTAAGCCTATGATGCATAAATAAGTGATACAAAACATGAACATGTGTGTAATATTTGCCGAGGCATGTATGACTTTGTACTGGTGTGGCATGCATAATGTGATGTATATATCTGTGTGTATGATAAGTGATATCAAAATGCATGAATTTGCAATAAATTCCTTAGTGGTCGAGAGGTATGCATTGCTATGGGGAGGCTTGGTAAGTACGGCATGAGGGCAAGTTTAATGTACTTAGGTGAGATGAGATAATGTGCAAGTAGTGTTTGATAATGTAATAGCATATGCTTAGTCAATGTATAATTTAAAATGGCATGAACATAGGCAAGGAATGGCATGAATAATGACCTAAAAATTTGATAAACAAGTATAAAAAGTGGCTTGTAACTTTGCCTAAAAGGGTTATGGCTTGTAAATGAAAAATATGTTTATTTAAGTGCCTTTAAGGGTTATGTCCTAGAAAGGATGTTAATGGCATTTTAAACTATGTTTTGGCCTTGTAAATAGACTTTAATTTATTGGCTTAGGGCCTATGAACTTATGGTAAATAGTGTTGAAAACTGCACTAAAAAACAAGGTGCAATGAACCTAAAAAACTTAGCAAAACCTTGCAAAAATTACTTGTAACTGTCTTAACATGACCATTACCTAAACCAATAAATCCACTAGATAGTAAATGGCCAAATATTGTGAAATACTTATGAAATTGAATCTAGCATAATGTATCATAATTATTGGCAATTATATCCTTGAATATATTGCCTAATAATTCACCTGGTATAGCCTATTTGTGGCCATAGCAGATCGGGATAAATTCAAACTATGCTGTAAAAATTATAACTATCTATTTTTGAGTTTATAATATTATAAAAAGTTAATCAATAAAGAAATGGACATAGATTGAGGTTAAATAGACCACTGGATAGACACCCACTTGATGGGTTAACTGGTCAATTTAGGGGCTTTTGCAGCTGTAATTTTATTTGGCTTTTAGATAGGGCTAGTACAGTGGCCTAGGACCATTTTAAACCACTGTACTAGTTGGGTAGTCAGATTAGACTATGACATTCACTCAATTATATTTTCTTACTAACGCAGTTGCGTAGGTCCCAAAGGGCCATTACACTAGTCGGACAAACAAAGCAATCTGCTATATAGACTAGTTTATGACATCTTTAACCTTTAAATAGGGCCGATATAGTGGCTAAGGTCATAGAGGATCACTGTACTAGCCGGTTAAATAAGCCAGTCTGCTGGGCAAACTAGATCTCATCATTCGCACTTTAGGTGCTACGACATATTTTTCAGGTTGGTGCAGTGGCTAGGGTTCAGCATATGGATCACTACACTAGTTTATTTTTCCTTTAGATCTAATGTCTGTTAGGGTTGTCTCCTAGGATGGGCTAATTGAAGAAATTAATTAAATTAATAAAATTTACATATGGCTATAAAATATAACATAAGGGTATTTTAGTAATTTTCCACTGATAGTGTGTAAAGGCTTCAAATGGTATAGTTTGTGCATAAATTAATTAACCATGACGCAAAACATAATTTATATGAGTTATATTGATTAACTGGATAATTTTACAAACAGAAACACCCTAGGGGTGAAATGGTAATTTTTGCATGTTAGTCTTTTAAGATAAACTTAGATACTAGAAATAGCTGAGAATATGAATGTTATGTATGGATAAATTGTTGGACATGTTTTAAATGTTTAAATTCACCACTGAGTATTTTATACTCAGCGTACCTATTTTGATGCGCAAGTACCAAGAACAAGGACGTCACCTCGTAAAGTGTGTAGGGAATTTATAGGTCAATTTCGAGAAGGTTGATAATGTACATTTGTATAGCTTTTACACTCTATGTACATAGGAAGGGAAAAGGGTTGTGATGTATAAGGGGGCATAGGATTATATTTGTAAATACACAGATAAACAATGTTGTAATTAATCTATGGTTAATCCTTTTGTGTATGTATGCCTTATATGTATGGTTTGTGAGCCTAAGGCTCTATGTGATTTATTGATTGTGGCTTGAGGCCTGTGATTGCTATTTGATAGATGATGATGATAGGTTAAGATTTGGGGGACTAGAAGGGTCTAGGAGCTGTGATAATTTGTTATAAAAGTGTTTTATGAGTTAAAAAATTTTGGGATAGTGACCTGTACAACCATCGTGCTGCCGAATTTTTAGGAAATACCTAAGTGTGTTGAAATCACTCTGTAATAATATGAACATGATATTATGAACCTAAATAGGGTATAGGAATACACAGGACTGAGTTTGAAGTCAGATAGAACATATTATAATAGTATAAGCAAAAGTTAAACGAATGACCGTGGGAGAAGTCAGAATGGGTGACTTACTGGAAAGTGCACCACTTATTAGGTTTTTATGGGAATTCAGTAGAGGGTTTTACAAGTTGCCCCACCTCTAACACCAATGCCATTACCACAACCATATCATGCTCTTTATAAGACATACTTAGAATGGGTAAAGAAGATGGGAGCTTTGGATTTCCTAGGGAAAGACAAAGATGATTTAGCCACATTAGAATATTGGCTCAAAATAACTAATCTGATCTTACAGTAGCTAAAATACACCATAAAGTAAAAGTTCATTTGTGCCACCTTGCTATTACGTGAGGAGGCATTCAATTAGATGAAGACAGTTTTAGAGTGCAAAGCTCTAGGAGACTTAACATAAGATTTCTTCCTACAGGAGTTCAAGAGGACCATTACAGAGAACAATCTAAAAAAGAAAAGACAGGAGTTTCTCAACTTGAAATAGAGGGGATAAACTATATTAGAAAATGGAAAGGAATTTGCTAGGCTGAATAGGTACGTGAAGAGATTGTACCCATAGAAAAAGAGATATATAGGAGGTTTGAGAAAGGCCTCAACACTGACTTTATACAATAGGTAACTTTGAGTAAGATTAGGGAGTTTGCTTCTTTTATCATTGTATCTTACACATTTGAAGACATATTAAAGGAAATGAGGGAGAACTTTCAAAAGAAGATATCATTTACTATACGTGATGGCAATTTTATCCCTGATGTAGGCATAGAGCATAAGGGAAACTCGGCCATCTAGCCATCATAAAATTTAGCCCTGACATAAGAATCTAGGCAAGTAGGACAATACAAACCTTGACAGTAGAGGCTAGCTTTGTGTGCACCAGTTTCTAGAGCTAAGAGTGTACTACCTATTTATGAGAAATGTGGGAGGAGACATGGAGGATTTTGCTAAAGATCTATTCTAAGGACATCCTATAGATATGGGTTTAAAGGTCATTATAAAAAAGATTGTTCATTGAGAGCAAAAGACTTTACACAATTTCAAGTTGCATCATTAGCACTAGCTAGGAGTCAAAAGAAGAACAAATGAGGTAAAGTTAAAGGAAGTTAGAAACCTAGATTAGAGGTGAACCAGAGGATAGAGGTTTAGGCTCCAGCACATCAATATGCCATTAGAGCTTGAGAGGAGACAAACTCCATCGATGTTATTGTTGTTACATTTTATTTACATTATTTACTTATTTTGGCATTAGTTGACCCAGGTTCTATACATTACTATGTTTGTACCACACTAGCAAGAAATAGAGAATTACAATTAAAGTAGCTAGATATAGAAATCATAGTTAGCAATCCGATAGGATAGCATATGGTAGTCAACAAAATATACAAGAATTGGCCCTCAACTATACAAAGACATATCTCTTTAGCAAACCTTATCAAGTTACCTTTCAATGAGTTTGACATCATACTTTGTATGGATTGGCTCTCCAGACATTAAGCCATGGTAAACTCTAGATAAAAGAGAATTACTCCTTAGACAGTTGATGGAATTGAAATTGCTGAAGTTACTAAGGGAACATATTTCTTGTTGAATGTTATCTTTATAGTAATAGATAGGTAAACAATATAAAAGGGTTGCCTAGTATACTTGGTGTTTGGTTGATTCCAAAATGATGGGACTTAATGTTAGCAAGGTGTTAATAGTGGCAAAATTTCTAAATGTCTTCCTATATAAGTTGCTAGGCTTATAACTTGAGAATGAACTTGAGTTTGCTTTTAAGGTGTACCTAGGCATAACATCAGTATCAATAGCCCTTTATAGAATGGCACCTACATAATAAAAAAATTGAAGGTAAAATTGCAAAAGTTGTTAGATAAAGGGTTTATCAGACTTAGTGTTTCCCTATAGAGGGCACTAATCCTATTTGTGAGAAAAAAGGATTGCTCCTTACGGCTGTGTGTAAATTACAGAAAGTAGAATAGAGTGACAATTAAGAATAAATATCCACTACCCATAATTGATTACTTGCTTGATTAACTCAAATGATTAAGTGTTTTCTCTATGATTAACCTATAATCTAGGTACCATAAACTCAGGATAAAGGAATATAATGTGTGAAAAAAAAACTTTTACTACTAAATACAGTGATTATGAGTTCTTAATGATGCCTTTTGGGCTAACTAATGCCCTAGCAACATTCATAGACTAAATGAATAGGATATTCAGGCTATACTTGGATTTGTTTGTAGTGGTATTCATTAATGACATTTTGGTGTACTCTAAGAATAAAGAAGAGCACAAACAACATCTTATGTTGGTATTATAGACCTTAAGGGAAAAATAGCTTTATGCTAAATTGGTTGGGTGTGAATTTTGGCTGAATGAAGTAGCCTTCTTAGGATACATTGCATCAGCTGATATGATCAGAATGTACCAAACTAAAATCAAAGATATATTTAAATGGAAACCACTATGGAGTTTAACAATGATTAAAAGCTTCTTGTGATTGGTTGGTTCCTATAGGTGGCCTATAAAAGCATTCTTAATCATTGCAGTTCCCATGACATGCCTATTGAAAAAAGATGTGAAATTTGTTTGGGATTATAAATGTCAAGAAAACATTGACAAATTGAAAGTTATAGTGAAAAAAACTTTGATTCTTACACAACAAGAATGAAAGCAAGACTTCGTCATTTATAGTGATGTTTCTCACAATTGACTCAAATGTTTATTGATATAGGATAACATTTTAATAGCTTATGCATTTAGGTAATTGAAGCCACATGAAAGGATTTATTTGACACATGATTTTGAATTGGTTAACATTGTTTTTGCCTTAAAAATATAGATGCATTATCTTTATGTGAGAGATGCTATGCGTACACAGACCATAAAAGTTCAAAATACCTTTCTACCCAAAGAAAGTTGAACTTGATGTAATGGATGTAGATAAAATTGATGAAAGATTATGATTAATTGATCGATTATCATCTAGGTAAAGCAAATGTTGTGGCAGATTCATTAAGTTGAAAATTCTTATGTACCATAAAAGTGATGAATGTTCAGTAACAATTATGGAAGATAGAGCCCTATCAGTAGAATTACATGTGAAACATAGCTTGATTCATTAAATGAAAGATGCCTATTTTACTTAACTCTTACATATAATGTGTTTGATTAAAGAAGGGAAGCCTATGGAACATGAGATTAAGGGAGATGGATATGTGTATTAGCATGACTGATTGTTGGCACTTGACATAGAAGACATTAAAAGAAAGATCTTATAAGAGGCCTTAGGTACTCAGCTTAAATTAGCATGACATTCTATCCATAAAAAAAATAGCAAATTAGAGTGAGATATTCAAGTGCTAAAAGACATGCTAAGAAGTAGCACCATTCAATATAAAGGCAACTGGGACCAATACCTATCTTTGGTAGAGTTTGTATATAACAATAGCCATGAAGCAAGTTTAGGAATGGCACCATATGGGGCCTTTTATGGGTGGAAATATAGAACCCCACTATGTTGGAGTGAACTGAGTGAAACTAAATTGATTGGATTGGATTTAATCAATGACGTAAAGGAAAAAGTCAAGATTATTATAGACCAATTAAAAGCTATAATAGATAGGTAGAAATTGTATGCTGCTTCAGAGAGAAAGTTGAATGAATACAAAATGGGACAAAAGGTTTTTCTTAAAGTATTAACTTGGAAAAAGATACTTTGATTTGGCAAAAGAGGTAAATTGTGTAACGGCTTAGCCCACGAGGCTAGTATTGTCCACTTTGGCCTGGGTTGCCTAGTCACCTCATGGCTTTATCCCTTGGGCCCAACTTCCTTAGCACCCAAAAGCATGCTAACCGGGGGTACCAAGGCCTAACTTATATGGCCTTTACCATCTTTCCTCCTTTTTTATGTGGGATAGGTTACCTATCCATCATAAGCATGGACATCTTTTCTAAGAGGGGAAAAAATGTAACTACTCAAAAATTTCAATTCTCATGAATAGTACTTCACGAGATGAGTAGTGGTTCCTAAAACCTGAGTCACACTAAGTGTACCAATAGGGAGTATTAATTATAAGAGAATTTTTGGCAAAGTTTGAAGCCCTAACACCCACTTCCTTCTCCCTCTCCTCCCTTTCTTTCATCATACACTTAAACCCACCATCAAAAACTTATTTTGAAGGGTAGATCATCTTAAAAAGAACCCATAGATAGCAAGAAACCTGGATTTAGCGGAGTAACTCGAGAGGAATTGCGATTTCCCTCTTAAGGTGAATAGTGCACATCCAACAATCAAGTAATTTTCTTTCACTTTTAATATTTTACCTCGGTTCCTGGGGTGCCCAAGAAAGTATATATAGGCTCATTTTGATTTTTAGAGTTTTTTATGACTTTATATTATTTTTTAAAAAATCGTACCTATTTGAATTCATAGGCAAAAACTCGAACCAAACTTCACGAGATAAGGAAAAGGCCTAGGAGAGTATCGGGCATCCCAAATGACCTATCTTAATAAGTGTAATCACCTTAAATTGAATGAAGTGCATATAAATCTATTATAGACATTTATGACATAAATTGGCAATTAATGTAATAATGTGTAATAAAGGCATTTTTGGGCATGAATGACATAAATGAATGATGAATGTATGTAATGTGCTAGCCTAGAATTTATTATGAATGTGTGATGCATAATTATGGTGAAATCAAGTAATAATGGCATTATGTGAATTTATGCTTTTATTAATGTTGTATTTAAGTAATGTGCACATGTGTGTGTTTCATTAATGGATGATAATATGTGCATTTAAGTGGCATGAATAAAATGCTAATGGTGAGAGTATGTTAGCCAAATGGTCATTAAAGGATGGCATGCTCATATATGTATTAATATGATCATGTAATGTAATTATACAATATTGATGCTATATAATCATGTATAATGGATTTGAAGTATATGGATGTGATATTGAGCATCTAAGCAAGATTTCTAATTGTAAATGTGTATGTGTGTGTGATTTAATAGCCTTGGGTATGTGTATGTCAAAAATTCATGCATATGGGCCATATGTGCATTTTATGATTTCTAGCATATGCATTTCTCTATAAAACTTTCTTTGGCTTTGAATGCCTTTATATGTGTTTACATGTGTCAAATGAAGGCGAGTATGTTCTCATAGTAGTGACTGACTGCCATCTTGAATATTGTATGGTTAATTGTCATGTATATAGTCATCTAATGTATACATATCACTAAATACCTATATTATGTGTAAAATGATATGTAATACAGATTGTGATTCTTGTGTATAACTATGATGCATTAGATATTATAAAGCATGTTAATGATGAAGGTAATGGCATGAAATATGATTGTGATGCTGGCTAATGATTCTAGCTTTTACACCTAGGTAATGTGACCATTTTATGTTATTGAGCTTATGTAAGCCTAAATTGGCTATGCTATGTATTATTTGACACATGCTAGTTGGCATGAGTGTTTAGGCCTTGCTATGGTGTGAAAGGGCCAATGTGATTAGTTTATGCAAGTTGAGACATAAATAATGTTATATGTAAAAAATTGTTAAAATGAGATAAATTGACGAGTTTAATGATGCCTATATAGTTAGACAACCTAGTTTTGATAGGTTTATAGGTTAATTAGGATTTAGTAGCAACAATGTTTACCTTTGGGTAGGAGACCTATGGGTCAATGTTTAAATGTCGATAGGCATAAGGCTTTGAAGCTAATGTTCTTACGCACCTTCTAGTGTGAAACGCTTTTGGGTCCAATATTTTATGCACCTTTGGGTGTGAAGCACCTTAAGGTGTAATGTTTTATGCACCTTTAAGTGTGAAGCACCTTCGGGTGTAATGCTTTACACACCTTCCAGTGTGAAGTGCCTTCGGGTGCAATGTTATCTGTTATCCAACCTTGGATAGTTATCTCTTAAGTATAGGCATGAGTTAAACAAATAATAAGGATAATTGTGATATAAGCATAAGTTAAGTGTAAAATAATGGTATTTGTGGCTTAAATGATGTGTTATGTGTGACATTGATAAGTTTGACATAATAATGGTTTAAACCTAAGAATATGACAAATGTGTTATAATGTGGAGTTTAATGCTCATAAAATTATTATGTTGGTGTATATAGGGTCATGAAACCCAAACATGTGTTAATGGCATATATACATGGTTATGGGTCAAAATAAATGTTGTTATGCTCGTTACAATGTAAAATTGAATATGTGTATATTCTTGAATGATATATGAGTACGTTATCCATATTGTTGATTGTAATTATGTTAAGAGCAATTATGTTGTGATTATGGACATAATGTGGCTTGTATGTTTTTAAAGGCAAGTATATGCATAAAAATGCATAATTATGTGTTATTCATAATGTGTGCATATGTGTGATAGTAAATGATTCACTTGACGCATATTTCATAAGTGTATGCTTAAACTGTCAATTTCAAGTTAAAGTGATTACGCCACTAAGCAAAAGATTAGTGCATTGCCTCTTTCCGATACATAGGTAATAGAGCAGTAGATTAGAGTCAAAGTTTCTACCCCACAGGAGAACATGAAAACTACCCTTCTTAGGAACTTTATGCTTTCATTTTGTAAAATGATGGTGATGATGTAAATATAGTTTAGTGTTACACTTGTGATTCCAAAGGGATTGGTCATAATCTGTAGACATGGGTTGGTTTTGTAACTAAAATTGTGTTCATTATTAAAGCTTTATATTTCTTGCATGACTTGTGTGATAACCCTTGATGTTGCATGTGAGAATGCTAATTGAGTTGAGCGAGGCTTTATGATTTCCTGATGAGTTTAGAGGGTTAGAAGGACCCATTTAGAGTTAAGATGTATTGTATGTCAATATAGAAGTGTTTTTAACAGGTGTACTATTTGGGAAAGTGTCTCAGTACAGCCATTATGCTGTCGAATTTTTGACACAATAACCCCATTAGTTGCCTCATAAAGTATGGCAAATGGTTTTTATTGTTCTTACAACACCATAAATAAAGAAATTATTTGATTAATAAAAGCTTTAATTTAATTAGGTTTTTATGGGTAGCAGAATTAGATATCAGTATGTGTGCACGCTCTGTATTTGGGTCTAGTGTAAGAATTGGGTTGAGGGCATCACAAACTAACGTTGAGATTTATTAGTCCATATGAAGCCATTGAACTCCTAGGACCAGTGGCTTAAAGACTAGCATTGGCTCCTAAATTACAATAGATTCATGATATTTTTCATGTCTTAATATTAAGAAGGTATCGATCTAATCCCTCCCATGTGTTATTAATAAATGAGATAATAGAGAAACTAGATCATTAACATGAAGAAGAGCTAGTCGAGATCTTAGCATGTGAGTTCAAAGATTTATACAGTAAAGTAATACCATTAGTGAAGGTGCTTTGGAAATATCACAATTTATATAAGGTGACTTGGAAAAGTGAGAAACAGATGAGGGAATAATATTGACATATATTTGAACTAGGTAAATTTTGAGGACAAATTTTCAAAAGAGGGGAAGGAAATGTACCACTTGAATTGTTATTTTATGAATAGTACTTCTCTAAGCATACATAGCATTTCTTGGGAATTGGGTCACATGAAGGAGATTGAGAGGAAGTACTAATCATAAAATAATAATGGGTAAAATTAGAAATCAAATTAAAGTTATTGGAGTGATCATTTGATAAAAAAATTATGCTGGTGTCTTGCAAATAGTGGCTCAGTTGAAGCCAAACAATAAAATATTCTGGATAGGTTAAAAATTCTAAAATGTCTAATAGTGCTAAAATTAGAATTTTCTAATATCGATAAATATTTTATATGAATTTATTGAAAATGTGATTAAATAATTAACCAAGTTCCCATCGAATTTTGGGCGTGAAATTTTAAGGGTTTCTACATAGGGATATTCTAGAATTTTTTAAAACAAGGGAAAAAGTTTTATAGGACCTAAAAATTAAAATAACATTTTTTTAGAACTTTAAACTTAAATAGGATTAATCATAGCCATTAAACCACCATAAGTTTCAATCACGGATGTCGATGGACATAATATAAAAGGTGGGCTTATGTGGGTTTATTACATGGCATCAAAAAAGCCTTTTTGTCCCCTCTATATGTGGTTGATGCCACCTCTCTCTCTCCTCCCATCCCTTTTTTCTTTATTTCTTTCATAAATCTCATGCCTAACCTCCATTTCAAGTAGTCAAATTGATCATCTCCACATCTAGAGCACCAATTTTGTGCTAGTTTTACAAGAAAATGGTTAATTAAAGGAAAAATAGAGGTTAGGAGATTTAAGGTTTCTAACCACTAAATTAAGGTATAACCTAAGTTGGAACTCTAACATTTTTCTACATAACTAGGCAACTTTCTGGTATCACTTTTTAGTTTGGTATAGCATAGAATTTTCTATGAATTTTTTAATTAAATTTATATTATATTTCTTAGAAAAAGATGAGGATAGCTAAGCAAAGGGAAAAGAGAAGGTTTTAGGTACCTCTCAAGAAATCAAATGATCATTTTGTAAGTATATTTAATAAAATATGTGCACACTTTTATGTGTTGTGTGTTCACATCCCTTTCTCCTTTTAAGGGCTAGTCGAACTAAAACAACTGAGGACTTAACTTAAACCTCACTCCTTGAGTCTCAAAAGACAAGAAGTAGATTTGAGGAATCCTAAATTATTCCTATTTGGTTAGCCCAGAAAGATTGGGTTGGCCACTAAAAGTTAGTAGTCACCACCTAGCTAAAGTCAGGAAAAACATTATAGGGCTAAAACCAGAGAGGTTCAGAACACTACACTTATTTATACCTCAAGTTAATATGGAATTTTAATTTGAATTTATAATATTATCCATTTCTTTCAAGTGTGTTTAGGTGTTAAAATAAATCACATATTCACATAAATGGAATAATAAGACATATTTACAAAAATAAATAAAATGCTTTAAATTAAAGAATTCTATACATGAAATGGGCAATTGATTATTTTGAGAACTTTTATTCTCACATGCTTAGTTTGAGAAAATGGATTTTTATCATTTATAAATTTTGTTATGGATAAATTGAAATCCATTTTTATTAAGAAAACATCGATTTAATTAAATATAAAATGGTTTAGTGACTAAATTAATTATTTTGTGAACTTTGGTTCTTGCACGCTTATTTTTTTCAAAACGGATCTTCATCATATATAAAATTGAGTGGTTAATTAGTTTGAGAACTTTGGTTCACACATGCTTATTTTTAAAAGGCAGATTTTTTTTATCATTTATGAATTTTGTTAAGGAAAAATTGAAATCCATTTTTATTAAGAAAACATCGATTTAATTAAATATAAAATGGTTTAGTAACTATATTAATTATTTTGAGAACTTTGGTTCTCACATGCTTATTTTTAGAAAATGAATTTTTATTATTTGTGACTTTTATTAAGAAAAAATCAAAATACATTTTATTAGTGAAACACTAATTAATTAGGTATAAGACAACTTAATTATTTTTTTATGGCATGCAAAAATCATTTTCCTACCTATTACAAAATAAATGGAATATACAAGGAAATAATTAGACTAAAAAACAAGTTACATAGCAATCACCTAAAATAAATTCAAACCCAAAAATAAAATAAAATAAATTAGATGAAAATCGTCTAAAATACAACCTAGCCATGTTTGATAAAGGGAGCAAGCAGGAAGATTAAATAATTCACAAAAAATCAAATAACTTGCATCATAATAAGATTAGAACATTAGAAGTAGAAATAAATGATCGGACAAAAAGATGATACAAAAAACAAAAAAGACAGATCATTACAGAAATATCACAACAACAGTAATTATGTAAAACCTATTAAATACAACAACAATAGTAATAACAAAAATACATAGATTTACAAATCTGATAAGTTACCGCACCTAACTAGAAGGTGGATAAAAGAAAAACTGAGAAAAAAAGGAGAAGAAAAAGAAGAACCGAATGACTCAACATGTATATTTGCCTTCAGGAAGAAAAGATCTTGAAAAGATGAAACCTGCAAAGAAAAATCTTTTGAAATACTAAAAAATGGTGTTTAAAGAATATTTTTTTTGCCTTTTTTGGAGTTTTTTCCTGAGAGCCAGGGCAGAGAAAATTCGTATGGATTTTTCTATTTTATACACAAATCTTAAGGAATGGGAAATGGCCATTTCAGGGAGTGGAACAATTGCTATGGCCTCAAAATGGCTGTTTTAATGTTTAAAATGGCTATTTTAAGGATCAAAATGGTCATTTTTCCCATGGGGGTGATTCTACCTTCTTTGGTGAAATGATGTCATTCTCTTGAGGCGAAATGGCCATTTTAAACAAGTATGAAATGGTCATTTTGAGGCTAAAATGGAAATTTTAGTAAGGCATAAAACGACCATTTCAGTAAGGCATGAAATTGTAATTTCAGTACAATATGATGCCAGCTTGCTTGAAGGCTAAAAATGTGTAAAAATGCAATTTTCTTAATTTTAAAACTTTATCTTCTTTTTCAAATACTCCATACCCTCAACCCAACATAGATGCCTATTTTTCTTGCATTTTTATGTCACACCGTGAGATTTTTTGGGCGGGGTAAAAACCTTTTGTTTTTAATTTTTAAAGAAAATTTTGAGATCTTTAGACTGGATATTAACATCTTTAATCCTCAAAACTTAGTCTTTTTCTTCATCATTAGGCAATCTGAACACAACAGCCCTAAAAACCCAGTGTTTATAGCTACCCCAGTCTTTAGGGAGATGACTATAAAGTGTGTGAGGTAACCCAAAGTTCAAAAGGAGAGACGTGTACCTTATGGGCTGATTCTTCTTGTATGTGATCTAAAATCATTGTTGGTTTAGCTCAGGTAGTGCTAGGACAAATGCACATGAGGTTTATATGGTCCGGGCAGTGCTAGGATGTTGCACCAAAAGTTAAAGTGGAATTGGGCAGTGCTAAAACATTGTACCTAGACTTAGGCAGTGCTAAGACGTTCCACCTTAGGTTGATATAGTTCAAGCAATGCTAGGATGTTGCACCTGAGGTTAAAGTGGAACTAGGCAGTGGTAGGATATTACACCTAAACTCAAGCAATGCTAGGACATTACATCTGAGGTTGATACGGTTCAAGTAGTGTTAGGACAATACACTCAAAGATGAAGTGGAACTGGGCAATGTTAAGACATTGCACTCAAACTCAAGTAGTGCTTGGATGTTGCGCCTAAAGTTGATGTGGTTTGGTTAGTGCTAGGACATTATATCTGAGTTTGAAGTGGAATTGGGTAGTGCTAGGATGTTAAACCCAAACTCAGGTAGTGTGAGAACATTGCACCTAAGGTTGATGTGGTTTGAGCAGTGCTAGGATGTTGCACCCAAGGTTAAAATAGAACTTGATAGTGCTAGCACTTTACACCTAGACTCAAGCAATTCTAGTATGTTGCAATTGAGGTTGATATCATTTAGGCCATGCTAGGACATTACAACTAAGGTTGAAGTGGAATTAGGCAGTGCTAGGATGTTGCACCTAAACTCAAGCAGTGCTAGGACATTGCACCAATGGTTAATGTGATTCAAGAAATGCTAAGACATTACACTTGAGATTAAAGTTGAATTAGGCAGTGCTAAGATGTTGTACTAAGACTCAAACGATGTTAGGATGTTACACCTAAGGTTATTGTTGTTTGTGCAATGCTAGGACATTACACCAAAGGTTGAAGTGGAACTAGGCAATGCTAGGATGTTGCACCACATGTTGATGTTGAGAGAAAATTTTATTGATGGAGGGTCATTAACCTTACCCCCTGCAATAGAGCAAATGGTGATTGATGACCATTGGTATAGCATTCGAGATGTTGCATACAAATTCTACTTGCCTCTTACGAGAAAAAGGTTAAAGCATGTTAGTCATTTATGGAGTTGCATATTAAATATCATAATGCCTTTATAAACTTGAGAATATTGCATATTTTTTATTATGTAGGCTTAAGAAGGCTTGTAGCTTACTCTTTACTATTAGACTAAGTAATTATTACGAAGATTGCCCTATATGAGAAGGAGTTGAAAATATGTTAGTCACTATATTTTTTAATTGTAATTTTTGATGCATGCTGGGTGTTAGTGCATCTTGTCTTTATTAAAAATATTATGTTTCTTTCTTCTTCCATTTCTTCTTTATGTCTTTATGATTGATTAATTAATTTATTATAATTATATATTTTTTCTCATTTTTTTCAAAATAAATGTAATTAATAGAAAAGAATTGATAATTTTATAAATAAAAGCTTAGAGTAAAGATTTTAGTGTCTAAGGCTAATATGTACAAATAATATATGAGCAAAAAAGAAACCAAGTCTAATACATTAGAGGGTGTCTAGGGAATGCAATGTCTAGATTTCTAACAAAATTTTTACACGTAAGTCAACTTCTCATGACAAGTGCCCTTGATCTGCATGTTCACATATTTGTGTATGGACTAGAGCTGCATCATAAGCTTAGCCTCCATACCTTGCAAAAGAACCTTAATGGAAGGTAGATGAGTTACTAAAGAGGATGGTCCAGCCTTATTAGTTTGCTGACACTGTCGCGGTGGTGGACTAGTAGGACCTAAGTCATTACTAGGCAGCTAGTCCAAATCTATGTCAAATTATGCATCTACCGGTTCTATCCCTTCTAGCTATACCTCATCTTGTTCAGCTAATTCCTTAGGTTTACAAAATCTATATCTGGTTGGGCATGTGCAATCATGCACTACAATCCTAATTGCAAAGCATGTATCTCGATCTACCTAGAACTGTTATGCAATAGGAGCTCCCATTTGCTTTATGTCTACACGCATGTCGGTAATGATAGTAGTAACAAGGCCATCCACCATAGTCTCTTTACTAGGAAATTTGCTAGCCCAATAAAGATGTTCCAAAATGGATAACACTAGGTTAAACCAGATATTATGCTTTATGACCCAAAGACTATTTAGCTCAGTTTGATTTACCTAACTGGTGTTACCACAATTGCTTAAGTAGGAGTTATTCAGATACTAGCAAAATGGGTCTTAAAGTGAAGAATCCTTTATGTAGCTAGCTCTATAGAAGGTACCTTCATAGCCAATGGTAGCTTACTAATCATCTAAACTCTTAAGTATCTATATAATATCATTAGTAGGCAATTTGAGAATCTTAGAAAGGTATCAAATAAAGAGTTGATAGTGTGCACCTAGGGCCCTAAACTAGATGGCTATCTCATCTGAAAGGCATGCTGGATGGTACTAAAGCATGCTTAGGAATTAGACCATTGCCTTAGGATATGTGGCATGGCACTGAGAATAGAAGTCTCTCCAGCCCACTTATGCTAGGAGTTAGTCAACTCTAGGTATTGCTCCTAGGTCACGTAGTGTGCTAGCATAGACATAATAACTCTCAATAAAAGTGATGAAAGCCAAGTGTTAAAATCTCTTAGGCTCCTTAACATTGAGCCAACCAGGTACTGCCACATGCGTTAGAACAGGTTGATGGCAAAACCAGCCTTGTTGTCCACATGAAGGCATCTTTTTTTTTCTTTTTCCTTTATTTTTATTTTTTTGTTATACCAAAGTAAAAAATGATAAAAATGAAAAGAATGGAAAAAAATGATGATTTTCATAGGCACTTGGTGAAATGGCCATTCAGCCCTACTTAAATGGTTATTTTGCATGTAAAATAGTTGTTTCCCCAAAAAGCAAAACAGTCATTTTGGCTTGTGGTGAAATGGCTATTTTGTGCTTCTAGCAAATAACTGTTTTGGCTAAAATGGTGCTTTTTGCTGCAAAAACTCCCATTTTGCTATGTGAAATAGCCATTTTTAGTCCAGAGCTTATATATGCCAAGAATGCATGCCTGAATCCTCATGCCACTTGAGTTTTTCCTCCTTTTTTGCTCCAATAAGTGATGAATTCCTCTAAAAACTTCATAAAATCCTTGATCTCCCCTCTACTTAGGCAGTTCCCATTCTAGCCCCTTTTTATGGCTTGAAATTCCTTTAATGGATTTGGTTTGATCTATCTTTGTTGAAGGTTGCTACCCACTTTTTCGACCAGGAATTTCATGTTTTTCAATTTTCTCATCAGGAGTTATGCCCCTTACCTAAAGAATTTTTTGCAATTCTAAGGGTGCTCTACTTATTTGATACACCACCTTACTGCTTGAGGTGTGTTCCCTACTACCCATATGATGTTGTCAATGACCTTGGGATACTTCCTTCTTTAGCTGCCTAGTGGATCTCATGGAGAGAACCAATTTCTTTGAATGTTCTATTGGCCTATGTCGAGGGCTATACCAATATTCCATCCTTTCGTGTAGGCATGTACCTATTCCTATTCTTCTCTAAAGATCTGGCGATGACATCTAAAGGCCATTTTAGAAACTATTAGTTGCTCAGTGTAATAAATGAGTTGACCAAAGGCTCAAACCTTTTTCTATTGATACATATTGAGACTATTATAGGTCTAAATGCAGTGCAGTTTGATGAAGCTAATTTTTTTCATGGTAGTCTGATTCAGCTTCAAATTTTTTTAGACTTCCTCTAAGGGGTTTTTACCTGATTCTCTACTCTACCTTTTGCTTAGAAAATTATTTAGGTTTTTTTCTTAATAGACTTTTTAGGGATAAACTGCCTTCATGAGTTTTAACCTTATCCCCACTTGGCTTTTACTTAGGAAGCCTTTATAAGTTTTCATTCCTAATAGCATTTTTTTTATGTTTGGTTGTAGGAAAAGCTTCACTAATTGAATGACCCTCCCTCTTATGTCTTTAGGTCTTATAGTTTGAAGTACTTGCTAATTATAGATGCCTCGATTTTGGGTCTGGGACTTTCTTATGTATTCAGACTTTGACCCAACCTGAAAAGCTCATGGTGCAACCTTAATTATGAAAATAATGGGAATCTATGTCTGTAATGGAAGGCTTAAAATGATAGGCCAAAGCCTGAAGCCTGAAATTGATTCCAATAGGGGTGTAGGGGTTAAACCCCCATAATATGGACCCATTCACCTTTTTAGGCCTATGATGATAACTTGAGATAGGCTTAAAAATAAGGAGAACAATAAGGAGAATAAGAAGGAATATACAAGGAATGAATACACATAAGACACAATTGAAGACTCCATAATAGGATTCACTCTACTAGTCTTTAGCTCTCACTAAAATAATCATTATTCCAAAACCCAACCAATGTCTTGTTGCTTTGTGCTAACTTCAAAGTAAGATTTAAGGCTTCTTTTATCATATTCATTCATTTATTTATGTCATTTGCTATAACCAATGATCTCCTATGATTAATTGTCATGTGAGGTGGTTTTATGTGATCCCCATAAAAATTATAGGAGTAAGTTAACCTTTTAAATTGATTTAAGAGTATTCTAATCGTTCATGGAAAATTGTAATTGCACTTACATTCTAGAACTGACAATTAAGTCTGCATGGACCTATTTTATTTGATAGGAGGTCTACATGGATTTATAAATTCAATATATACGTAATATGAGATCTATACAGACCATGGTATGATAACAGTATCATGTTTGCCTTGTCTATTATGTTTTAACATATTATGTTCACCATGTTAGCATGCCTTTATAACTTTATCATATTATGTGATCATCTTGTTACTTAATATACATGTTGTTAGTATTCTGGAATTAATGTAGGTCTGCATAGACTTCCTATCAAAAAGATTATAGTTAGCATAGACATATAAGTCTTTTGTATGTTTATTCTATTTTATAGTCCGTAAGGACTCCCTCCCTTGAGGATCGTAGTCTACATAGACAATCACTCTAGATTTCTAATCCTTACATGTATCTATATTTATCACCTTCTCTATGGGATTATTAACCTTATATCTTCCTTTGAGTTGTATGTAAGTAACCCTTATCACTAGAGTAATAGTCCAGATAGACATATAACCCTTAAGAGCAATGGTCTGCATGGATATATTTTGGATCCTCATTGAGTCCGCATGGACCTAACAACATACAGACGAGACCAGTTTTATACTTTGGATTATTTCTTTTGGTTTTGTATTATTTCTATTTCATTTCTTATTCTTAGGTTGTAATAGCTAGTAAATAACTTGTTTTACATGCTAAAACCTAACTTCACATCAAATGATTTTCTACCTAATTAAAAGGTGTTTTCTTAAATAAAATGATTTTATGTTTTCTTCAATCAAAAGTCACATGAAAAATGTATTTTAATAAAGGTCAATCTCTCAGAGATGGAAATTGGGCAATTATCGCCAATTCTTATAAAATTATGGGTAATTGTCAAGTCACACCATGACTAATTAGTAACCTAATTTCTGGATGTACAATTTACCTTATTGCATGCTTTAAAAATCATAATTTACTTCTTATACATAAAAAGGTGAAAAAATGCCTTAAATATAATGTGTGCTTCCTTGAAAAGGGATTGATAAACATTTTAATATATAAAGAAGGCATATTATTAGGGTATAAATAAGATCTGAATTTTGAACCTTTCTGGTACAGAAAATCAGAGGTACTAGTGTAGAAGCCAGGTGGTGACTCCACTAACCACTCTCAACCCTAATAAAAATACATAATCTCTACACTACTCCGTACTGTTATGTGCCATTTTTCTAATGTAGAGTAATAGGTTGTTTGGATGACTATAATTTCTAATGAAAGCATAAATTTCTTAAGCCCGTGGATTTCTCTATGGCACATAAGAAGGAGTAGTTTTACAAGTTATTTACCTTTATTGGCTAACAAAAAGTTACATTCCATATCTCAAATTGCTGTGTAAGGCAATTTGGAGTGTCTCAAGGCCTTGTCTCTCACGAATTGTCATTCAGAGGGGATGACTTATCTGTCACTTTTGTAGCTAGGTACTATAACCAATTGAAGCAGTTACCCTTAAAGATCAAAATCCCTCCTAAAATCTCTTACAACTTTTAGATTTTTAAGGCATATAAGGACCGAGTGATGTGACCTTCTCGAGACAATCAGACTTGATAGTTAAAGATAAAAGGTGAGAGGACCAATAAGAGATAGAAGATCTAAAAATGTATTTGTATTGCTTTTTCTATACCAAGTACAAAAGTGATGTAATGACAATATTTCCATCTCTCTAGTCAATAAGATGTTTTATAGAGCTTATTAAAGTGGTCCTATCTACTTCCATCATATAAGCATTTTATGATAATCACAATTGAACATTAATGCAATAACACATTTCCTCGTTTAATCAAGGGAAATCTTAATTATATCTTAAACTTCTATCATTAATCAACCCTCGTAGGTTTTTTTGATGAACTATTTTGTCTTAGCACCTAATTGTTTCATAAGATGCCTTTTTTCAATTTTCACCCTATCGGGGTGCCTACTTTTAGCAAGGTTGCCATTTATCAATTTTCAACCTTTAGGGCATTTTTTTTCTTTAACCTTAGAACATTTTAGTTTATACACATTCATAGGCTTCTTAAACTCATTCTATCACAATATATAAGAATTGTCATGCACTTTAGCATTAATTGCTTAAAAGGTGAATGGTCTTTCCAAATTCAGCTTCAATTTCCCTTTTAGATCAGTGAGACCTAGCCTTAATTGTTTGAGAACTAGTCCTCCTTCCTTTAACTTGTAGTTTTTTACCCTTTTGCCAAAGGCTGATGCCATCCTTTTTTTGATAAACTTGATTTTGATAGTAGGCTTTTAGCTGTTTCTCATATAACAAGTTTAATTGTTGAACCACTACTCTACCCAAACTATCTCAAGAATCTTTGCTCCTATTGCCACCCTCAAGGACTTAAGTGTAATCTTTACTAAAAGTACCGTGTTTGACCCATATACTAATGAAAATGGAGTGGTGCCTATTGAAGTCCTAATAGATGTTCTATATCGCTAAAGAGTGAATAAAAGTCTATTAGCCCAATCTCTATTAGTTACAACTATCTTAGACAGGATTCTCTTGATGTTCTTATTTGTTATTTCTACTACTCTTTTGCCTTGTGGTCTATAAAGAGAGCATTTATGATGCTTTATCATATACTTTTGTAGCAATTCCTTTGTCTGAACCTAAAATTGGGCACCGTTGTCTGAGACTATGTGGTATGTAACCTTATATATCTAGATTAAATTCTTTTCTATGAACTTAGCCATATCTCTTGCCTCCAAGTTCTTAAAGGATTTTACTTCAACCCATTTTAAGAAATAGTCGATTGCTACTGTAATGAAATGATGCCCATTCGAGGCTATCAAATGTATTTCTTCAATTATGTCTATCCCCTATGCAATGAATGGCAAAGGAGATGATAAGTTGTGAAGTTCTGACATAGGTTCATGTCTTAAATCCCCATACTACTGACACTTATGTACATACTTTGAATAATCATTGTCTATTGTAAACCAAAAGAACCATTGACACATGATCTTTTTAGCTAACTCTAAACCATTCATGTGGTGCCACATGACCCTACATGTATTTCTTTTATGATCCTTTCTACTTGTTTCTCTTCTAAGCAATGGAACTGAAGACCATTTGCTTGCCTTTTGTATAAGACCCCACTTACACTTATAAATTGAGTTGACAACTTTCTCAATAGCCTTTTATCCCTATCATTAGCATCATTAAGAAATTCCTCGTGCTGTAAGTAATTATGGATATCATAAAACCAAGGTTTATTTTCTTTCTGTTCAATTTCTATTACCTACTCTAACTCATAGCAAAGCTTTTTTAAACTAGAAATGATTAGGAATTCATGGATACCCCTTTAAGATTATCCCGTATAGAGACCAGGGTAGCTGTAGACACTAGGTCTCTAGGGCTCCTATGTTCGGTTTGCCTAATGATGATAAAAAGGATAAAAATCCTAATAAATAGGGTTCTTAATGTCTAATCGAAGATCTCAAAAT
>CANXYI010853160.1:0-11496 GCA_948208565.1 Hura crepitans | reverse complement strand
GCAAGTAAAGTTAAAGAGGGGAAGGCCATAGGGTTTGAGTTGACTAAAGATGAGCATCTGTCCTATCATAATAGGTTTTGTGTACCTAGTAGTTATGACCTGAGGGTGTAGATACTAAAAGAAGCACATGAAACTCCTTATTCTATGCATCTTAGGAGCATAAAAATGTACTTAGACTTAAAGCCTTAGTATTGGTGGCTTGGTATGAAAAGAAATGTGGCAGAGTAAATTATATGGTGTCTGACATTTCGGCAAGTAAAAGCTAAATAGTAGGGTCTTTCTAGACTACAACACCTTATAGCAATACCAGAATAGAAATGGGAAAAAGGTAGTCATGGCTTTTTTATGATAGGTTTATTCATGATTAGAGGTAAATATGATGCTGTATAGGTGATTGTTAAAAGACTAACAAAGATAACTTACTTCATCTCGATCCGAAGGGATTATTCATTAGGAAAGCTATCTATACTAATTGTTAATGAGATAGTCAGATGACATGGCATGCCAGTGATTATTATTTTTGACAAAGATTATTGAGTTTTGGAATGACAGAACTAGTGCCTAATGCTTCTTGCAGCTTCTTCTAAAATCAAGGCAGTCAAAGAGGGTGAAAGAATTTTGGAATTTCGACTGGTGCCTAATGATAAACAGTCAGAGAGGGTGATATAGATAATTGAGGATATGTTGTGAGGATGTGCTATTGAGTTTAAAGGCAGCTAGAATCAATACCTATCATGTGCAAAATTTGCTTACCATAATAGTTATCGATCTAGTTTGAGAAGGGCACCTTTATGAAGTTCATATGGCAGACAATATAGACCTCCTCTATAGTGGAGTAAAGAAGAACAAAGTAAATTTTTATTACTAAGGTGACTAGAATGTAGACGAAAAAGTGAAAGTGGTTAAAAGCAGATTGAGCACTGATGTTGACAGACATTAGAGCATAGTCTAATTTAAGCATATAAAAAGGGTAATTTAAGCTATGGAAAGGAACTAATTCAGATTTGGAATTCCTCAAGTATCTATATCACCCACTGGGTCTATAGGTGAAAGAATTTTGGAATTTCGAAGTCATTTGCAAATTCTCATAAATTTTTAGGTTTGCACTCAAATCAAGGTAGTCTAAAAACTACCCCATTGATAGAATTTCGCTATAAAAATATATGAGCATGTAGAAGGGATTAAAATATGAATTTTAAAACTAATTATGTAATTTTTTGAGGTTCGTGTGAATTTTGGTGAATTTCTAAAATTTTGCCAAAAATCGAGATGTTTTGGGATGGTTCGGGTGGCTATGGGACCCACCCACACATGACCAGCTGGTGTAGGGCCTATGCTAAGTGGCAAGCCCACTTGAAAGTGGAAAAATCCACTCATAAAAGGAGAAGCTTTTCTCTTTTCCTAGCTCATAGAATAGACATTAACTTTGGAGAAATCCTCCATATTCAACCTTTTCTTCCAACTATTTCAAAGAAATATCACCACCAAAAATTCCTTCTTTATGTTAGGAAATTTCCAGAAGAAGAATGGAGGTAAAAGGATCTCTCATAAATTAATTAAAATTCATCAAACCTTCTATGGTCAGAAGTAGTCTATTAAGTGAGTTTGGTGAGTTCTATGGGCTTTTCCTTGGATTTTCATGGTTTCATTTGGCTAAAAATGCTTCCTTGTGATGCCTAACATCTGTGGGAATTTGTGTGGCCTTTATTTGAGGTGAACTGAGTTAAGGAAAGGCTTGATGAAGAGTGGTGAAGTCACTGTGGAAGGACTAGATAACTTGTGCAATTAGAGTTTCTAGTGGTTTTTCTTAGCTTGTAAGTGGATTCTAGCATTTTTTTTTCATGTCTTTTAATCCTTAAGGTGGCTAGAAATAACTTTAGAATTGTCTAACCTAGTGCATACATGATGGCATCTTTAAACATGAATAAAATTCTTAGGAAACAGGTGATTGAGAACTAGAAAGAATATGGACTTATTTAAATGAAAGGTTTGGCTTGGTGATGATAGGCTATGCTTGTTGGCTGAGACACTTAGGGAGTTGAATTGTAATGGAATGTCTTATATATAGTTTGGAAGTGGTAGAGTAGGCATGGAAAGTGAGAGTACCCGAGAGCTTTGGCTAGTGTATGTGTTAATTTGTTAAGCTTAGCATGTAATGTAGGAATGTGTTTTGGTACTTAAGGCATGATTAATATGAATTTTAGGTCAATAAGGTATGAAATTATGTTATGGCATATGTTAGAATCAAGGAACGTGTAAATGTATGCAAATCCTAATATGGCTGAGACTTAAACTATGTATAAGTCCTTTAAATTGGCATGAAAATGCATTAGTGTGTTTATATATGTAATGAGACCATGTATAAAGGGTTGAATATATAGGGAATGTAAAGAAAATGCATGATTAAGATGTATATGTCATTATACCTAAAAACTACCCTAGAGGAATTGGCATGGAAATGTTGGTAACATGTAGATAGTGTGTATACATGATATGGTATAATTATATGAGCTATGTTTGGCTTAAATTATTTAGAATAATTCTAGTTATTTCACTTACTTAAAATGGCATGAAATGTAACCATAATATGACATGAAAGATGGCTTGAAAATGACCTTGAACTTGGCTAGGAAATGGCTTGAAATTATGTTGCAATATGCCTTTAAGGGCTATAATAGATAAGAAAACAATATGCCTATAATGTATGCCTTTGAGGACTATTATAAGTGACTAAATGTAATGGAATTTAAGCCTATGTTTTGGCCTTGTAAATGGCCTAGGGATGGTATGGCTTAGGGCCTATAAACATTGTGGAAATAATGGTTAAAACTATATATTGAAAAAGGCTGAGAAATAAACCAAGAAAAACCTATTGAAAACTTGTTATAATGACCTATAACTGTCTAATTGACCATTATCTAAATAAAAAATACCACAAGATAGTAAATTATAACTCGTTGACAAATAATCAAGGAATAAATTTAAGCATAATATACTTTAATTTTGGCAATTTTTATAATTAAGAATTCTTATGAAAGTTTACTTGATATAGCCTAATTATAGCCATACCAGACCAGGCTAAAATTGAATTGTGTTATAAAATTTATATTTGTCTATTATTCACTTGCTAAAATAATAAAAGGTCAATCAGTAAAGAAATAAACATATATTGAGTTGCGTGGTCCATTAGTTAGACACCCACTAGATGGGTTTACCGATCAACTTATGGATTTTAGTAGCTACTACACTGTCTACTTTTCAAACAAGGCTGGAATAGCGGCCTAGGTCCTCATTTGGGCCACTATACTAGTCTGTTGGATAGATAACTTCCCTCTTTTGCCACTTGATGCTAGTTATTAAACTTTATTTGTGTAGTGTTATATGTCTCGAAAGGCTATTGCACTAGCCTGTTAAATAGATCAATCTGCTAGGAAGACCAATTTGTGGCATTCTTGATCTTTAAACTTCATTCACCTTATTGTACCAATGCATCGACTTAGGACCCTGAGGGCTACTACCCTAGCTGATTAAATAGATCAGTCTATTGGCCAAACTAATTTGTAGCATTATTGATCTTCAGACTCTATTCTCCTTATTTTGTCATTACAATATCTTATCTCCCCGAGAGCCACTACACAAGTTGGTTAAATAGATCAGTCTGCTGGGTAGACTGGTTTTTGGTATTCTTGATCCTCAAACCCATTCACTTTATTTTATCAGTGCAGCAGCGTAAGTCCTAGAGGGCCACTGCACTAGCCGATTAAAGAGACCAGTCTGCTGGGTAGACTAGTTTGTGACATCTTTTACCATCAAATTATGCTAGTGCAGTGGTGCAGGTCCATAATTAGGCCACTACAATAGTTTGTTGGACAGGCTATGCCGGTATAGCGATCAGGGTCAAGAATGTGGATCACTGCACAGTTTAGTTTCCCTCTAGGTCCAGTGTATTAAAGCATCGTCTATTTGTTTGGGCAAGTTAAATTAATTGAATGAGCCACATATAAACTAAGCATGATATGTAAATGATGAAAAGCATAGCTTAACACTGTTATTTTAAATAATTTAATTGCACACATAAGGGCATTTTGGTAATTTTACATGTGTAGTGTTTATTGACCTGTTAGTGAGGTTTATGCATTCTATCAGTAATAATAGTGGGTACAAATGAGTTTTTTGAGTCATAATAATTAAATGATTAATTTATTGACATGAATTGGTACGAGGGAAAGTTGGTAATTCTGTATGCATAACATGTACTACCCTTATAAATTAAATAACTAGAATATTATACTTAAAAATGGCCTGGATTTAAAATTTATTGATTATAAGTTGCTGCATAAGTAACAAATGGGTTAAGGACAAAAGCTGGGGTACTTTAGGCATTTTACAAAAATAACTAATCATTGGTTCAGTAACTTGAGTAAAAAAGGGTATTGTCACTGATAATGGCAAATATTCATAAGATAAGTAACTTTAAGATAGTATCTGACTAGTGACTAATAATTATACAAGAAAGGTAGTGTGGTCATTTTGATAAATGTATTCTTAATTGATGATATAATAACTTGGCAAGATAAATGAATGTTACTATTGTAGAAATGTAAGATAATTTATATGACATCACTTAAATGTTTAAATTCACCACTGTGTATTATATACTCAACATACCAATTTTGGTGCGCAGGTAATCAAAACTTGTAGGCAGACTTGTACTATGTGTAGTCAAGGTCCAAAAGATAGATAAGTAAGGGTACTATATGTTTATTATACAATTTTGCACTCATGTACATAGGTAGGGAATGGATACCACAAAAAAGGTTCTTTTGTTGACATATATTGTATTTTATAATAAGTTCTATGAAACAATTTTAAATGTGTGTTTACCATTATGTGATGATATGGTTTGTGAGCCTATGGCTTTATATCTTTGAGTGATTGATTAGGCCTTGAGGCTTATGTGGATTAACTAATAGTATAATAAAGTTAGGTTGATACTTGAGGGACCAGAAGGTTCTAGCGGATGTGAAAAATATGGTATTGAAGTGTTTAACAAGTGTTTAAAATTTGGGATAATAACCCGAACAGCTATTATGCTGCCAGATCTTAAGAAAATTTTTTTAATGTACCGTAATTGCTTACTTATAGACATGAACGTTATGAAATGCACCTAAATAGACCATAGGAATAGACAAAAGTGAAAACAGAGTCAGATAGAATTAAATATTACAAAATAAGTAGTAGTTAAATGAATGAGATTGGAGAAATTTCAAGATGGGTGACCTAGTGAAAAATGCCCCACTTATTAGGTTTCTTTAAAAATCTAGTAGGGGGTGTTACAGATTGGTTAGAAAGTCTATGACTACTCATCCTTTTATTATCTTTCTAATTATGTATAGAATGTTAAACTCTTTATGTAAAAAAGCTATTTACTCATTCTACCTACCAAAGATGGAGTTGTTTAAAGATATCTCAGAGGACTATGCTTGTTCAGTCACTATACTAGATACGATTCAAAATAGTGTCTTAGTTTCTTTGAAGCTAACACTATCGTTAGACAAAACCTTTACACCTCAACATACTTTGCTTTATAAGGAAGAAACTTCTTAATCAGGTAATAAATCACAAACTCAACTTCGAATTCATCCTTTTTTGCTACCATAGCCTTTACTAAACTTTCTTTAGTAGACAAGTAGAGAATAGTGGCGTCCCATGCCTCGGTAGTTATAGGACTAGTGGATTTAACAAATATGCCCTAATAATGTCAAAAGCTCTTTAATAGTCATTTTTCCACTTAATTGGTAGGTTCTTTCTAAGAAGTTTGAAAATATGCTCACATGTGGTGCTAATTTTGGCTATGAATCTACTGATATGTTATATTCTCCCTTGAAATTCTTTTTTTTTTCTTTCTTTAGAACTAGCATTTCTCTTGTAGCTTTGACTTTATTAGGGTCCACTTCGATCCCTCTTTGACTCACTATATGTCCCAATAGTTTTCCTAAAGTTATCCCAAAGACACACTTCTTTAGTTTCAGATACAGGTTGTACTTATCAATCTGCTTATAGAACTTTTCCAATGCTTTAAAATGCCTTTCTCTCATAGCAGATTTGATTATCATATCATCCAAATATAACTCCACTTCCTTGTGAATTAGATCATCCAAAATCCTAGTGGTTATCCTCTAGTAAGTCACTCCAGCATTCTTCAACCCAAAAGGCATCACCCTATAGAAGAAGGTTCCCTACTCTGTGATGAAGGCAATTTTTATCTTATCTGCTATCCTATTTAGAATCTAATTGTAATCATCATACCCTTCAACAAAATTGTATGCACTATCAACCAGAACATCTATGTGTGGTAATGGAAAGTCATCTTTTGGGTAGCCTTTATTTAAGCCCTTATAGTTTATGCACATCCTAACCCTACCATCCTTCTTAACAATAAGCACTACATTGTCTGGCCAAGTTGGATACTATACTTTTTCTAAGAAATTTGTTTTAATATGCTTGTGCACTTCGTCTTTTATCTTTTTTTTGCCCATTTTGGCCTCATCCTTCTCAACTTTTGCTTTACCAATTTTGCTTCTAGGTATATTTAAATGGCATGCTCAGCTATTTCTCGATCCACTTCGGGCATGTCTTCATAGGTCAAGGTAAAGACTTTCTCCTTTTTTTAATATTCTCTCAAATTTTATCCTTTTTTCAGGAGTTATATCAAATGCAACCAATATTTCTTTTCAATTTTCATCAGTACTTACATTAAATGAGGTAGTATTGATTGAATTAATGTCAAACATGTCATGTGTGTCATGATTTTCATTATGCATGATGTAATTAGATAAGGCATCATAAAAATAAGCAAAATCATTCATCTTTTTTACAAAAGTAGAAACATCATCATCAAATACATTGGGTACATATAGAATTTCAAAAAAGTCTTCAGACAGGTCTTCTTCTTCTATCTTCTTCCTCTTGTCTTAAAGCATGGTAGCAATAAAGATCTTTTTCTTTAGACTTGATTTCTATATTAGCTAGGTTTGTCATGACCTCTTCATCCCAAAAAATTGATATGGCCTTGACTTCATTTGTAGCCTAGTCAAACACATCACTGAAAATTTCAAAACTTGGCATAACCTTCCCTTTAACAAAAATTGGCTTAGATTTACCATAATAACTGACATTACCTATAGCTAAAATAAATCTTTCTTCTATTGGCAGGACACCCTTACTTGTATGTATCCTAACCCTTTTTGATCTTTGTATCCCTTTTGCCAAATGGCTAAGATTAAGCCATCTAAATTGAGTCCTAAACCAATACTAGGTAGATAGCTCATCTTTTTTAGCATATTTATAACCTTGGGTCATCCTCTTATTTTTCTAAGAAAATCCCAGCTATATGGAACCCATTAAAAGGCTATTTAGCTATCTCAAGCATCAAGACTTGATTCTCCCTCACAACTTGTATAGTTATAACCTCACTATCATTGGGGATTTTCATCATCTAATATAGCATTGACTAAACCTCTCTTATTTTATAGAACTGCGGCCTTCCTAAGAGTAGGGAGAAGTTTATAGGGTTATCAAGCATTACAAACTCCATATCGTCTATAATAACCCATTTTTTGACATTGACCTTAAAAGTCCAGTACATCTGTCTCTTTATATTGTCATAAGACATGATGGTAAGCTTAGACTGAGAGATTATCTAATCTACAATCTCAATGCAATTGCCACTTTGAGTAGGCACACATTAATTAATGGCCCATCATCAACCATTATGCATGTTGTGTTCTTAACATTGACTTCAGCTTTTATATTTAAAGGAAGGTTGTGATGACACCTTTCTAGTGGAAGATGTTGATATGAAAAATTGACAACTACTTTTTCATCCCCCTTCACCATTACCTCTAGCTCAGATGGTGATATGGTAGTTGTGACCATTGTAGCACATAAAGCTTAAACCACTTTTTGTCGGTGAGAGGGGGATTGGCGTAATAGATCCCAAATTGAAATATGTGCGGGTGTCTTCTTCATTTGCTTTATCATTGCAACTTTTTCTTTTTCTCTAACTAAGGGAACTAGCTTTTTTCTATTTGTGGCACTACCCAACCACTACAGGTAATAGCATTAGTTTATACTTCCCCAGTTATTTTCTATTCTAGATTTGAGTCCACCCACAAGTTGTGTACTTTTTGCTCTAAATCTAAGTCAACCTATAAGTTTTGTACTTATTCTTCTGGCTCATTTTCACTATCAGTAACCCAAATATCTATAAAACAAACCAAACCCTGACTTGACTTTATCCTTCTTTGCATCATTAAATAGTCATTTCCATATAAATCCCACCGCACATACCATTCTGGCAACCTTGAAATAACTATATTGATAGGTGGAAGAATGTTAGAGTAAGTTCCCAAACCTTTTGTCTCTTCTTTAGATCATATATCTATCTTAAGTAAATCAAATCCTAAATCTTATCCATCAAAGGCGGTAATTATCTATATCATAACCTGTATATTGATGATATAAGTAGTACAAGTTTGATATGTGATATGGTTAGCCCTCACTATTAGCTTGTCTGGAAGGAATGGGTTGAAGTTTCCCTTTTTCTAGAATCATTTCAACTACTAAGATAGCAGTTTGCCAAAATTTGAATAGTGCTTAGTCATAGCAAATACAATCAAAGTCTAACCAGTTCCACCAAAACTCATTCCAGTTGTCCCTATATTGCTTAAGTTCCTTCTATTATTGAAACCTCTTGAGTTCCTTTTCTACTTAGCATGCTTTTTCTTCCAAATATATTGCTATATCCTTTAGTGATTCCTAGTTTTTAAGCCTTTTTTTTACTTTTACTTGTCTTTTAAATATAGACTTGCATTTTTAATGAACATACGGATCTAATCTGATGTTTTTGGCTTTTTTTTTTCATTTCTAAAACTCTTTTGTCAATTACTCTATAAAGGTCTAGTTAGGCTTCTATTTAATTAGCTCAAGATCTTTCAATGTATCCTCTATATGAGTGATATAGTCATATTGACTAGTAAAAGCATCAGTAATCTTACCCCAATCTTTTTTTACTTTTTTTCTAGTCTATGGTACTAGTCAATTGCTTTATGCTGTAGTGCCAAGCTAAAATAAGCTATCTTCTACTTCATGGTAAGTTCTATGCCCTTTATGACTATAGCATACTGCTTAAAATGAGCTCTTAGATCAATCATCTCATCAAGCTTAGGCAACTCAGGCATTTTAAACTCAAAAGGTAATACTTATTTAGATTCCAAAGTAAGCTTATTAGGATCTTTCTCTTTGCCCAAGGTAATAAGTCTAGCCATTACTTCCATCTTCTCCTCTAACTTCTTTATAGAGGCATCCTCTACCCTTCGCAGTGTAACTCTCCTCCTAGATTCATCCTTATAATCTTTAAGAAAATAAAATTCTAGATTGAAATATTTAGTATTCTTGTTCTTCTCACCTAAACATGTTGCCTCTTTCTTAGTGCTAATTCCTTTAAAAATAGCAGTAGCCTTGTCGATTGGTATGGCTACAATCTCTTTAGTAAATGGTGGTAAGTAGGAGCAACCCTAGCAATCACCCTTGATATCATAAAGATCATTTTCCTTTTAAACTCTTTCAATTTCTAGTTTATTCTAGCTTTGATGTCCAGAACTAAGGAACTACCTTCTTCTACCATGTCTACCAAGTTATAAGCGATAGGGATGACTTCCTGTTGAGTTAATCTTCCATCTGACCTATGTACTCATATGGCCTAAAGATCTATGATGGCTGTAATACAAGGGGGTGGAAATGATGGGTGAGATATATGTGAATGCATGGATGTAAGTACATGTTAATGTGTACAACAACAAGCACATGCAAGAGTTTATCACTTACCATCCTCGAGGTTAACATACTCTTTCCTATGAGGGCTTACTTGTGGGATATTGGGGGCCCTAATAGGTTAGAATAATGTATAATGGATAGGTGAACATTATTTCTCTTATATTTAAAAGAGCGCATGCAAGATATTTTCCCCATATATTTTGGACATGTTTAATCAAGCCAAAATATGAGGTCTTGCCCATTCCAATTAGAAAAGGCCTAATGGGTTCAAATGCATTTTGGGATAACAAAGCCGTATTTCACTTTTATTAGCCTATATAATGCATAATACATCTTTAATCGGGATACCTAGGGGAAGTTGCTATTGGTCATTACATAGGCCACCAGTTAGGTCATGCAAGTTATGATTATAGATACCTATTTTCATCCGGGCCCTAATAAGTATATTTTACAATGAAATAGGAGGTAGGGGGTTGTATGCTATCTATTAGTAAAGACTTTTAAAGTGATAACGATGCTGATTAATAATTATTGATATACTAATTCAATGTACAATTGCTATTAATTATCAGGTCACATAGGTTTTATATGCACAAGTTATTAGTGAAATTAAAAAATAATATATATTGTATCAACTACAAAATAAAATTACAAAAAAAAGAAAGGAATAATAATTAATAATTACAAATTTGAATAAAATATGAAAACTAGTAATTACGGGATGAATAATTACAAATCAAAAATTAATTAAAATAACTACTAAATTATGAGTCAAATAAAGATAAGAATTAATTATTACAAGTTAAAATTACAACACAAAATAAGAGAAATAAATTAACTAATTACAATCCAAAAAAAGAATGAAAATAAAAAAAAACATAAAAAAACATATAAAAATAATAATAAAAGATGACAAAAGGGACTGCTGGGCCAGCCTAAGCCCAGCAGTCCACAGCACAAAAAGCCCCTCTGTAGCTCTTTACAGCCCATTATAGTAGCCCCTCTGCAAGCCCAACTCTAGGCCCATCTGTAGAAATAAATATCAAGAACAGTAGAATACAACACATTAAATATACAGTTATAATACTGTTCATAAAATTGCAAAAATGCCACTCTGAAAATTTATAAAAGGCCAGAGAGTTATAGCAAAAAAGAGGGGGGGATAGATCTAAAACAAAGGGGAGATCTGTAGAGAGATACAAAGAAGAGGCTAAAAAAGTGAGGAGAAAAAAAAAACCCAGATCTGAGTGCCACAGAAAAGATCACAAAAAACAGGGAAGAAAAGAATAGAGCAGAAACATGAATAGAAAATACAATAAGAGGGCATGAGATAAAAGAAGAAAAGCAAAACAAGAATGCCAAAAGCAGAGAAAACCTAAATCTGAAGACCAAAATCAACAGATCTAGTAAAACATAGTAACCTAGAAGGAAACATAAAAACCAGCAGTCAGAATAACAAGGAAATAGTCCAAAATCAAAGAGACAGACATCCATTAATAGAAAAAGTAAAAATCAGTAGAGAAAGCAAAGTAAATCTCTATCCCTATTTTATTTTGTGATTTCCACTTGGGTGTGCTGAAGTCAGTAATGATTTCACACATCTAAGGGAGTCAGCTTGTACATTTATTTGTATGGGAGATCTATCTCTATATGTATTAT
>CANXYI010852873.1:0-15466 GCA_948208565.1 Hura crepitans | reverse complement strand
ATATTTGTAACATTCGATTATTTACCATTTCAGTGATGATCTTTGATTCCTTTCTAATGATCTTCACACTATGTGAGACCCCTTACTCAATCCGTTCACTGGACCCGAATGAGAGATGGCACACAATAAGTATTCTAACTCACTTGACATTATATCTTACTTATAATCATACAATTAAAAACCTTTTCTTGACAAATATCTTTAATCATTATCATTAACAGAATGCAATCTTTACAAAGATCACATCACAAGTATACTATTAGAGTTCATTGTGTCAAAAATCTAGCAATATAACGGTTATTTGGGGACACTAGCCTAAGTAGTGACCTATAATTAAAATGCACTTTTATAACCCAAACATCATGTTACACTCCTTTGTTATCCTTCTAATCATCAAAGACATGTACAACATTCTTCCCAACTCAAACAACATAAACACACAAACTCAACACCATATGTCGATTATCATGAATAATAGTAACATAAATTTATTCTTACATATACACATATACTAATATCTATCTTTATTCAAATTAACATTTTATCTATCACCCTATACTCATCATTAACAACCATCTTATATCACATACATCTATCCATACATATACTTATATAACATCATATAGAATTACAACACCCGTTATCATAAGCTTACACCCACATTAAAAAAAATATATATACTTGATTGCCCAACTTTATGTTACATCTAATATAAGTACAAAATATAAACATTGAAAATGGTTATTCCCTTAACAATGCTACTTACTCTTAGGTCTCACTTGATGCCTATTGATACCTATGCATTGCAAACAAATGATATGCTAAGCTTAAAGCATAGTGGTGTATTTGATAACATATGCTATACTTATATATCAAAAGCATACATTAAAATGAATTAATACATGTATAACATTAACTTTATATTAGAAATATATATAAATAAATATATATACATATATATATATATATATATATATGCAAGCAATGCATTCATGGTATAACCATAGAGTTTAGGATATACATTCTTCCATAAGTTTTACTCTTCCCTTTTATACTCATTTAAAGTTTTATTGCTTTATTCATTTATCTTAAATATCATTCTTAAATTATGAAAAACACACATACGTATTACATGCCAATTTAACTCACAAAAGACTAAAAACCACCCAAATCTATTTGTATATTTTATTTTTGTATGTGTGTGTGTGTATATATATATATATAACAAGTAAACATGCAAAAGCTCTTACTACTCCACTTGTATTTTACCATACATACAATTTATTTAAATAGTAGTATTCTCATAGTAAAACAAAGAATTTATTTATGTCATCATTATCTTCTTCTACTGGATTTCTATATCGGTTCACTAATCATTCTTAGTTCCTTACTTAACCAAATAAATGCCACTTTTATAGTAGCATAAGCTATCACACATGGAATGCCTTGAAAATCTCGACATTTATGAATAGTACTTTCTCGAGGTGAATAGTGTTCCTAAGACCCGGTATGCACTAAAGTCACTGGATGAAAGTATTAGTCAAAAAATAATTTTGGGCAAAGTTTGATATTAATCAGAGGTTATTTGAGTGGTTAAAAATGCTAAGAAAGTTTTTATGATAATAACTTAGGAATAGTGACCAAGGAAAAGCTAAAACAATCATTATTTTCTTAGTTGCTTAGAAAATTTTGAAACTTATACAACATATTACATAAAAATTCTAATGAGTCTAATGGCAGAGAAATTGAAATTTTTAGATGTCAAGAAGTAATTTTTCAAAAATCGGATAACATGGAAATTAGAGTAATTAAACAATTTTCTTCTTTTTTGATCTTTAATTTTTTGAAGCATATGGGGAAATAATAAAAGTGGATTGATTAAACAAAAATGGCTAATAATAAGGTCCTTAAAGAGAAGGAAAAATGGGAGAAAAAGCAGAAAAAATGAATAAAAAATTTGTGGTTTTAGTAAGGGGTATAAATAGTAAAAATTCCATCAAAAGTCAACATTTTTATCAAACACTCACTCTCTCCTTCTTCTCTCAATGCCAACAGCAACACTCGCTCCCCCTCCACCATTTTTGTTTCATTCTTCCTCTATTTAAGCTCAAAATGGCTCACTAAAATAATCCCACGTGACCTCCACAACATAAAAAAAACCTTTAAAAAGTGGAAAAATTGAAAGAAGCATAACGCCCGTGTCTCGAGGCTCTAAGAATAGTGCCAATAGGTTCGAGAAGTGTGCAAAAGGTGTCGGGTCAGTTACACATAAATCGAGAGAGTAACATTGGTCATGAAACTTTGAGGGGCTTTAATTTGATGAAAAAGGTAAATTTTAAAAATTTAGTAGAACCATTAATTCATTTCAGATTTTAAGGTACCCCTCTAGGCAATAAAAATTTTACAGGCCGAGAATGACCCCGGATGTGGCTAGACAGACCTAAAAATATTGAACTTTAAAGCTCAAAAATTCCACTAAGTCTATTAATGGAAGAATTTTTGAATTCCAAGGTCATTTGCAAATTTTCATAATTTTTGAGGTTGGCATATAAATTGAGGTAGTCTAAGAACTATCCAATCAATGGAATTTGATCATTAAAATTTACAAGTATGTAAAGGGGACTAAAATGTGAATTTTAAAATAAAATTTGTAATTTTTTAAGGTCCGTGTAAATTTTGGTGAATTTTTTAAGTTTGCCTAAAAATTAAATGTTTTGAGATGGCTCGGGTGGTTGTGGGACCCACCCACACTTAGCCATTTGGCCTAAGGCCCATGTCAAGTGGCAAAGGTGAGTGACAAGTGGACTTTCCCACTTAAACAAAAAGGAAAATTTTCCCCTTTGCTCCTAACCAAAACCGACACCTTCCTTAAACTTCTTCCCCAATTTCACTATTTTCTCCATACCATTTCTCAAATTTCTACTCACCTAAATATAATCTTTTATGTTAGGGAGCTAGAGGAAGAAGAATCACAACAAAAGGAGTAGCCATAAATTAATGAAAAATCTCTAAAGTTTCTTGGATAGAAGCTATCTAGTAAGTGTTCAAGGTGAGTTCTATGGCTTGCTTTTTGAAATTCCTTGATTCTTTTGGGTTGAAGATGGTTGCTTAGGATGACTAAGGTCTAATACCATATGGTTTGATGGTTTTTGAGGTGATTCAAAAAGAGAAAAAGATTAAAAGAGGGGAGAAAAGGCTTTTGTGGTAGGCTAGAAGTGTGGATTTAAGAGGCTTAAAGTATGGAATCCCTCTTCCTTGAGTGTAAGGTAAGTGAATTCAAACATTCACTTCATGCCCTTTAACTTTAGTCACTTCTCTTTTGGTTTAGTGATGATTTAAGTTCATGAATGAGCTTAGATAGGTCAATTCCTTGAAGAATTGTAGTACACGACTTAATGGCATGTGAATTGTATGGTTATTTAATGAAAAGAAGTAATATTGATGTCAAATCCTTAGTAGCCGAGAGGTGTGCAAGGAGGTAAAGGCATGTTTATGGTGCTTGATATGTGTTATGATGTTTAATGTGTACTTAAAATGGTTTTGAAATTGGTATGTAATGGAAATTAATTATAAATTAATGGAAAGTGCATGTTAGGCATGAGGTGAGGGAGTGGTCGAGAGCTTTTCTCTAACATGGGATTGTGTATAGCATGATGTGGTAGTTCTAATTAGTTTTGAGGTTGACAATGCATTTACATTAGGCCTTGATTGCATGAATTCATGTTATGGCATGTAATAAGGTTGGTTAATGCATAATGGCAAGGAACTTAATGGTGGCCGAGACATGTTCCATGGGTAACCCACTTAAATTGGCATTATAATATGCAATTATGTGTATATTTATGTTTAAGCTATTAATGCAAGGGGGAATATGTGGTAACTATCATGGAAATGCTTGAACAAGGCTAGAGAGTGGTTAAACTTGAGAGCTAAATTAGTGTATATAGGCATGAAAGTGAGGGAACAAATATATAATGGGTATGCCTAAAATGAAATACTTATGTGAGCTATATTTGCTTAATATATTTTGGCATGATCTTAGCTAATGTATACCTTAAAATGGCATGTAATGGAATCAAGCAATGGCATGAATAATGAAATTAAGTTTTGTAGAAATAATGCATGAAAGTGACTTGTATTTGCCTTTAAGGGCTATGGTTTGTAAATAAATAATGCACCCAAGTTTTGTGCCTAAAATGGCTAGTGAAGTGTGATCTTTTGTTGTGGCATGTATGCCTATATTTTGGCCTTTTAAGTGGCCCAAGTATTAGTTGGCTTTAGGCCTATGAATGCATGAAATAAATAGTGAAAATTGCACTAAAAAATAAGGTCAAATGGACTTAGAAAGCTTAGTGAAAACTTGTCACAATGACCTATAATTGTCCTAAAATGACCATTACCTGAACCAATAAAAACACTAGACAGTAAATGGCATAAAATTGTGAAATACTTATGAAATAAAGTTTAGCATAATGTATCATAATTACTAGTAATTACACCTCTTAAAAAATACTTCTAAGAATTCCCCTGCTACAGCCTATTGGTGGCTATACTAGATCGGCCTAAATTTCAATGGTGCTATAAAAATTATAACTATCTGTTTTTGACTTGATAATATTATAGAAAGTTAATCAGTAAAGAAATGGACACAAATTAAGGTTAGATGGCCTATTAGATAGACACGCACTAGATAGGTTGACCGATTAACTTAGGGATTTTTAACAGCTGCTACACTACCTATTTTTTAGATAGGGCCGGTACAGTGGCGTAGGTCCCCTTGGGGCCACTATACTAGTTTATTAGATAGACAACTTTCTATCCTTATCACCTAATGGAAGAATTGATTTTTGCTAATGCAGTGGCCTAGGTCTAGGAGAGCCACTCCACCAGTTTGTTAGGCAGACAAAGCCACCTTAGCAATCATCTCTTAAATTATGCTGGTATAGTGGCAAAGGTCCTAGAGGACTACTATACTTGTCTGTTTGATAGACCAATCTACTGGGCAAACCATAACTTGTTATCTGCACCTTGGGTGCTATGGCTTAATTAGGCTAGTATAGCGGTCATGGTCTAGAATGTAGATCACTACACTAGTTATTCCCTCTAAATCTAGTGTTTGTCAATGTTGTCTCTTAAGATGGGCTAGGTAAAATAATTAACCAAGATTAATATAATTTACATATGGCTTTGAAATATAATATAAGGGAATTTTGGTAATTTTCCACTAATAATGCTTAAAGGCTTAATTTGTAAAGATTATGCATGTAATGATTAATAACGATCCTAAAACCATAATTTACATAAGTTAAAGTAAGTAACTGGATAATTTATGGATAGAAACACCCTAGGGTAAAAATGGTAATTTGCCATGTTAGTAATCTAGGTTAATCTTGGAAATCAAAACAAGGTAAGTATATGAGTATATTTACATTGATAAGCTACTAGACATGTTTTAAATGCTTGAATTCACCACTGACTATGTAATATACTGAGCATACATATTTCGGTGTGCAAGTAACAAGATCAAGAACATAGCCTTATAAAGCACACAATGGAGTTTAGAGGTCATTCTTGAGAGGGTTGAAAATGTACATTTGTATAGCTTTTGCACTCTATGTACTTAGTTGGGAAAATAGGTGTGATGTATATAAGGAACATAGGATGTAATTGTATATATATATAAACCATATTGTAATTAATCAGTTGTTCATTCTTTTATGTATCTATGGCTTATGTTGATGTTTCTAAGCCTAAAGCTCCATATTGTGCTTTTCTTGATTGTGGCCTGAGGCATGTGTTTGCTGTTTTGTAGATATTGATGTTAGGTTGATATCTGGGGGACCAGAAGGGTCTAAGAGATGTGAAAATCTATTATAAAAGTGTTTTACAAGTTGAAAAATTTTGGAATAGTGACTGGGGCAGCCGTTATGCCACCAGATTTTTAGGAAAAATCTATTTGTCATGGAATTATCCTGTATTAGCATGAACATGATGATATGAACCTAAATGAACTATAGAAATAGGTAGAAAGGAATTTAGAGTTAGCTAAAATTATATAGTATAGAATAAGTAACAGTTAAATGAATGACTAGGGGAGAAATCTAAGGATGAGTGACCTAGTTGGATGTGCACTGCTTATTAGGTTTCTTTGGGAATCCAGTAGGGGATGTTACATTTTATGATATCAAAGCATAGGTTAATGTTCATAGGCTAAGTACATGAGTGCAAATGTCTATGTTTCAAATTCCTCTAAACTATTATGCTGTCTGAAGCTAATAAGTTACTTATTTTGTAGTAAGAATATGGCTAACTAGGCACCGAAATAAGGGGCCAAAGAAGTGGCTAGTTTTACACCAACTACTATACAAGGGGTAGGCAATGCATCAGTATCTCAACCTAGTGATGCTACATAGCATCCATAACTATAAATGCCTAGTCAATAATAGGTAAAAGCATCACCTGCTTTATTGTAGCAGATAGTAAATTTGCTCAGACATACCTCTAATGCTACTACTACAACACCTCCACCTCTAGCTTTAGTACCACCTCCACCACTAACTCCTCTATAAAAGACTCTTTTAGAAAGGCTGAGGAAGATGGGAGCTATTGACTTTTTAGGGAGGAAGGAGGATGATGCTATTAAGGCTGAGTACTTGTTGGATAGGACATTTAGAGTCTTAGAGCAGTTGAACAATACAAAAGTAAAGAATCTACAATGTGCCATTTATCTTTAGCAAGAAGAAGCTTACAATTGGTGGAACACTATCAAAAGAAGGAAAGCACTTGCAAAGCTGACTTGGGTATTTTTCCTTATAGAGTTTAGAAAGAAATACATACCTGACTCTTACAAGGATAAGGGTAGATAAAAATTCCTAGATCTAAAGCAATGAAGGAGAATAATGTCAGAATATGAAAAAGACTTTACTAGACTCCTGAAATATGATGAAAAGTTTATTCCTAATGATGAAGAGAAATGTAAGAGATTCTTAGCAAGATTAAATGTAGAGCTAAGGATGTATATGATAAACCCCAGAGAGAGATTTTGCAGTACTAGTGTCAGCTGCATATGACATAGAAGAAATTATGCAAAAAAAAGGAATTTCTTCTAGAGAATGAGATAGTTAACTATAGGGTAGTCCTAGTGCTGTGTCAGGGGATGGTAGAAAGAGGAGAGAGGGTCAGTCATAGACACAATCTCAACTTAAGTCCCAATATCAGATAGGGTATTAAGGGCAGGGATATATAGAGACACAGAGGTTTAAACAAGCTTTTACGGGTAGACCTCAATTGCCTTCTTAGGCTGATAGTGCTCTTAGTCAGGGGGTAATAAAAATAGACCTCCCACTTGTACCACTTATTAGAAGAGGCATCAGGGGTAGTGCAGAGTAGGTAAAAAAGGAGAGTGTTTTCATTATGGTGCCAAAGACTACTACAAAAGAGGCTATCCTCAAAGGCAAGTGGAGGGTGCTCATACATAAAGATCTAATATGGCACCTTAAAATAGGGGTCAGAGGCAAAATAGAAGAGAGCAGCCTAGTTTTAGATAAGGTACCAGAGCTGAGGCTTGTGCTCTAACTAGGTAGTATGCTGTGAGAGCCAGAAAAGAGGCTACAGCACTAAATGTCATAATTGGTACTTTTTTATTTATTTGATGTTCCAATTTTGGCTTTGATAGATCTTAGTTTTACACATTTCTATGTATGTACTACATAAGCACAGAATAGGCAGTTAAAGCCTGAACATGTTGATGTGGACATTAGTGTTAGTAATCCTATAATGTAGCGTGTGATTGTGAATAAGGTATATGGACAAAGGCCACTAGTGATTTAAAGGTATAGATTTTCTACTGATTTGATTGATTTTCCTTTCGATGAGTCTAATGAGATCCTAAGAATGGATTAGCTAATTAAGCATCAAGCCATAAATGATTGTAGACATAAGAAGTTAACCCTCTAGACTATAGAGGGATAGACAATGACGGTGGATGGTGAGAGAAATCTTCTAAACAATCATATCTCTGCTGTTAAAGCACAAAAACTTCTCTAGAAGGGTTGTAAGGCATATTTAGCCTATACTATTGACCTAAATGCTTTTAACTTTAACTTGGCACATTTTCAAATTATTTTTGAGTTTTTTGATGTATTTCCTAATGAGCTACTAGGCTTACAACCTCAAAGGGAACTAAATTTTCAAATTGAGATATATCCTTATACAACTCTAATATCTATTGCTCCTTATAGAATAGCACTTGTTGAACTAAAAGAACTATTGGTACAGCTACAACACCTATTAGATAAGGGTTTTATTAGACCTAGTGTATCTCTTTAGGGAGCACCTATGCTGTTTGTGAAGAAAAAAGATGGGTTGCTTAGGTTATTTATTGATTATAGGCAATTAAATAGGATAACTATGAAGAATAAGTATCCATTGCCCAGGATAGATGACCTTTTTAATCAGTTAAGAGGTGTAGTTGTATTTTCTAAGATTGATATGAGATTTGGATACCATCAGTTGACAATTAAGGAAGCTGACATTCTTAAAACTACATTTAGAACTCGGTACAGGCACTATGAGTTCTTGGTGATGCTATTTAGGCTCACCAATGCACCAGCAGCTTTTATAGATCTCATGAATAGAGTTTTTTAGCCTTATTTAGACTAGTTAGTGGTTGTGTTCATAGATGTTAACCTAGTGTACTCTAAAAACTAAGAAGAGTATGAACAACATCTCAAGGTTGTGTTACAGACCCTAAGAGAGAGACAGTTGTATGCCAAGCTCAGTAAGTGTGAGTTTTAGCTATGTGAAGTTACTTTTTTGGGCCATATAGTTTTAGTAGAGGGAATCAGAGTTAATCCTAGTAAAGCAAAGGCAATGCTAGAATGGAAACCACCTAGGAATGTAACTAAAGTGAAAAGTTTTTTGGGATTAGCTGGGTATTAAAGGAGATTTGTGAAAGGATTCTCTATCATTGCCACCCCTTTGACAAGATTGATTAGAAAGAATGTGAGATTTGAGTTGGATGATAAGTGTCAAGCCAGTTTTGAGTAACTAAAAAAGATGCTAATGGAAGCTTCTATCCTAATTCAACCTGAATAGGGTAAGGATTTTATAGTATATAGTGATGCTTTATTGAAGGGCTTAGGGTATGTATTAATACAGGATAGGAAGGCAGTAGTTGATGCTTCAAGACAGTTGAAGCAACATGAGAAGAATTATCCTACTTGGGACTTATAGCTAGCTACTATTATGTTTACTTTGAAAATATGGAGGCACTATCTGTATAGGAAGAAATCCTATATATATATAGATTATAAGAGTCTGAAGTACCTCTTTACTCAGAAGAAACTAAACCTAAGATAAAAAAGGTGGTTAGAACTAATAAAGGACTAAAACTGCTTAATTCATTACCACCTAGGGAAAGCCAATTTAGTGGTAGATACTTTGAGTAGGAAATTTATAATGTCTTTGAAAGCTGTAAATGTCAAGTTGTAGTACACTTAAGAAGATGCTATGTTGGCTGAGTTACAAGTGAAGCCATATTTTAGATCATAGATTAAGGAAAATCGGATGAAAGATGAATAGCTAGTTCAGATGGCAAGCAAGGTTAAAAAGGGGAAGGCCATAGGGTTTTAATTGATAGAAGATAGGTATTTGTATTATCAGAATAGGTTATGTGTACCTAGTACAGATGACCTGAGGTTATAGATATTAAAAGAGGTTCATAAGGCTCCTTATTCCATGCATCCTAGGAGCATCAAAATGTATTTGGACCTAAAATCTCATTATTGGTGGCCAGGTATGAATAGTGATATGGCAAAGTATGTTGCAAAGTGTTTGACATGCCAGCAAGTGAAAGCTGAGCATCAGGTTCCTTTTGGATTGTTGTATACTATAGCAATACTAGAGTGGAATAGGAAAAGGTGACCATGGATTTTGTGATGGGTTTACCATTGACTAGAGGTAAATGTGATGTTGCATGGGTGATTATTGATAGATTAACAAAGACAACTCACTTTATCCCATTCATGATGGATTATTCCTTAGAGAGGCTAGCTAGACTATATGTGGATGAGATAGTTAGATTACATGGTGTGCCAATGACTATCATTTTTTTTATAGGGATCCTCACTTCACTTCTAGATTTTGAATGGTGTGCCAATGACTATCATTTTTTTATAGGGATCCTCACTTCACTTCCAAATTTTGAAAGAAGCTACAGGAAAAATTAGGTAATAGATTGGCTTATAGCATAGCTTTTCATCCTCAGACTAACAGATAGTCAGATAGGGTGATATAGATACTTAAAGATATGTTGCAAGGATATGCTAATGAGCATAAGGGTAACTGGGATCAATACTAATCTTTTATAGTGTTTGCCTGTAATAATAGTTACTAGTCTAGCTTAAAGATAGCCCCATATGAAGTATTGTATTGTAGATGATGTAAGACTCCCTTGTGTTAAAGTGAAGTTAGAGAAAATAAGATTTCCAGTGTTAATTTAATTTGAGATATTAAAGAAAAAGTGAAGATAATAAAAGAAAGGCTGAAGGTAGCTATGGATGGATAAAAATCATATATAAAATTGAAGTGGAGAGATATTGAGTATACAGTTAGGGAGAAAGTATTCCTAAAGGTTTCTCCATACAGAAAGGTGCTGAGGATCGAGAAGAAGGGAAAATTCAGTCCTCGATTTATCAGACCCTATAAGATTATAGAAAAGGTCAGACCTCTAGCATACAGACTGGCACTACCACTTGAGCTATAATAGATATACAATGTTTTCCATGTTTCAATGCTCAGTAGGTATAGATTGAATCCCTTACATGTGATTCTAATGGAAAATATTGAAGTACAACTGGATCTAAGTTATGACAAGGAACCAGTTCAAAATTTGGCTCAAGAAGTGAAGCAATCGCGGAATAAGTCCATACCATATGTTAAGGTGATAAGGAGATACCATAATACAAAAAAAGCTACTCGGGAGCCAGAAGACCAAATGAAAACCCAATATCCTTATTTATTTGTTTTAGGTAATTTTGAGGATAAAATTTTCTTATGAGGGGAAAAAATGTAATGCCTATGTTTTGAGACTTTGTGAATAGTGCCACTAGGTCTAAGAAGTGTGTCCAAGGTGTCGGGTCACTTTCACATAAATCAAGGTAGTGACATTGGTCATGAAACTTCGAAAGGCTTTAATTTCATGTAAAAGACAATTTTAAAAATTAGCAGAACTGATAATTCACTTAAGACTATAAGCTATCTTTTTATGCAATGAAAATTTTACGGGCCGGGAATGTCTAGCGATGAGCCTAAACGGACCTGAAAATATCAAACCTTAAAGCTTTAAAATTCTATTGAGTCCATTGGTGAAAGAATTTTTAAATTTCGAGGTTAGTTGTAAATTTTCATAATTTTTTAGGTTAGCATGTAAATTGAGGTAATCTTGAAACTGTCTTATCGATAGAATTTTGCCGCAAACATTTATGAGCATGTAGAAGGGAGTAAAATATGAATTTTCAAATAAACGGTGTAATTTTTTGAGGTCTGTGTGAATTATGGTGAATTTTTGAAGTTTTTTAAAAAATTAAGACATTTCGGGATGGCTCGAGTGGTTATAGGCCCCACCCACACTTGGTCATTTGGCTTAAGGCACATGCCAAGTGGCAATGGTGTGTGACAAGTGGATTTTTTCACTAAATAAAAGGGAAGATTTCTTCTCCTCTCCCTTACTGGAATTGATGCTAGCTCCAGCTTCCTCCCCCATTTTCATCATCTTCTCCACAACAATTCTGGAGTTTCTACTCACAAAAAATCAATTTAATGTGTTAAGGAGCTATAGGAAGAAGAATTATAGAAAAATGAGTCTCCAAGAATAAGTTAAAAATCCTCAAAGTTTTTTAGATAGAAGCTATTCAGAAAGTAGCCAAGGTAAGCTCCCTTGCGATTTCTTAAGCTTTCTCTTGGATGCTAGAATTAGATGTGTAAGATGCCTAACATTTGCAAAAATGGATTTTGATGGCTTGTGAGGTGAATTAAAACAAAAGAGAGCTTGAAGAAAGGAGGAAAAGGTTACTATGATAGGCTGGAAATGAGTTTTTAAGTAGTTTCTCCTTTGAGTTAAGGATGGTTTTGAGTGCATGAATTAGCTTGGATAGGTGTTTACATTGAAGGGTTATAGTCTATGGCATGATAAAATGTAAATGGTATAGTTACTTAATGGAAAGAAGTAACGTTGATGTTAACTCTAAATTAGCTGAGAAGTGTTCATAGTGCTTGATGTGTGTTAATGAAGCTTGATGTGTGTTTAGGGTAATTGGGATATGAATTGATGGTTTTGATGTTGGTACGTAATGAAATTTCATGTGAATTAATGAGAAAATGCATTTGGGGCATAAGGTGAGTGAATGGTTAAGAGCTTATCTTAGGCTTATATATGTGTGTGACTTGATGTAATGCTCCTACGTTGTGTTTGCTATTAAAACTATATGTACATTAGACCTATTATGCATGAATGGATGTTATGGCATGTAATGAGGTTGATTAATGCATGGAAGCAAGGGAACTTAGTGGTGGCCAAGACATATGCCATGGATAAGTTATCTAAATTGGCAAGGTAGTGTGTATATATGTGTATGTTTGTGTTTAAACTATAGATGCAAGGTGGAATGCAAGGTAAAAAGCATGGAAATACATGAATAATGCTAGAGAAGGGTTAAACCCGAGAGCTATATTGGTGTAATTAGGCATGAAAGAGGTGAAACATGTATGTAATGAATATGCCTAAAATAATATACTTATGTGAGCTATGGTGGATTAGATTATATTGGTATAAACTTAGTCAATGTATAACTTAAAATGTCATGTAACATAGGCAAGGAATGATATGAATAATGAACTTAAGCTTGGCTAAAAATAGGGTATGAAAAGTGGCTTGTATTTGCCTTTATGGGCTATGGTTTGTAAATGAACAATACACCTAAATTATATGCCTAAAAGCGCTAGTGTGGTGTGATCTTTTGTAATTGCTCCTTTGCCTAGATTATAGCCTTTTATATGGCCTAAGTTTTAGTTGGCTTTAGGCCTATGAATCCATGAAATAACTAGTGAAAACTGCACTAAAAAATAAGGTGAAATGGACCCAAAAAGCTTAGTGTAAACTTGCCGCAATAACCTATAACTATCCTAAAATGACCATTACTTGAATCGATAAATCCACAGGATAGTAAATGGCATAAAACTAGGAAATACTTATGAAATAAAGCTTGGCATAACATATTGTAATCATTGGCAATTTCACCCTTGGATATATTTCCTGATATTTCACCCAATACAGCCTATTTGAGACCATACTAGACCGAGCTAAATTGCAACTGTGTTATAAAAACTATAACTATCTGTTTTTGAGTTTATAATATTATAAAAAGTTAATCAGTAAAGAAATGGAAATAGAATGAGGTTAAATGGCCCATTAGATGGAAACCCACTAGATGGGTTGACCAGTCAACTTAGGGACCCTTAATAGTTGTTACGCTGTATATTTTTTAGATAGGGCTGAACAATGGTGTAGGTCCCCATTGGGGCAATTGTACTAGTCTGTTGGATAGACAACTTTTTATCCTTACCATATAATGCCAGAATTGATATTATTGGTGCAACAACATAGGTTTTGGAGGGCCATTGTGTAACGCTCGTACTCTAAGTCTCTATAAATAGTAACATGAGGCCTGAGAAGTGTGCTTAGGGTACCTAGTCACTTACACTCAAATTGAGGTAGTGACACTGGTCATTAAACTTTAAGGGGCTTTTTAATTAGATAAATAGAGTAAAATTTAAAAATTTAGCAGAACTAACAATTCATTTCGGACTGTAAGCTACCTTTCGATGCAATAAAAAATATTTTAGGCCAGGATTAACTCGGAACATGCTCAGACGGATCTAAAAATAATTGACTTGAAGCTTAAAAATTATAATGAGTCCATTAGTGAAAGAAATTTTGAAATCAGAGATCATTTGCAAATTTTTTGTAATTTTCAAGGTTGGCATGCAAATCGTGGTAGTCTAAAAATTGTCCTATCGATGGAATTTGGACATAAAAATTTATGAGGAAGTAGAGGGGATTAAAATAGGATTTTTAAAATAAACGGTGCAATTTTTAAAGGTCCAAGTGAATTTTGGTGAATTTTTAAAGCTTTTCAAAAAATCAAGACGTGTTGAGGTTGCCTAGTTGGCTATCAGACCCACCCATAATTTTCTAAGTGGGTTAACACCCTTGCCAAGTGGCAAGGGTGAATGCCAAGTGGATAATTCCACTTTAATAAGAGGAAGGAAACTCCTTCCTTACTATAGTGGGTAGTGATGCCATATTAGCTTGAAGGGGGAGTTTCTTCTTCTTCTTCCTTTAAGATTTTCTAGAGTTTTTAGGCTCTAAAAATTCCTTTGGGATGTTAGTGAATTTTTAAAAGTGGAATAAAGGCAAAAGCAGCTTTCATGAAAAAATAAAAAATCCCCAAATGTTTTAGGGTCAAAACCAGTCTAGCAAGGGAAAAAGGCTGGCTTTTATGGCATTTCTTTGAGTTTTCTTGAAATTTCTAGGCTAGAAATAGTTCCTTGGGGTGTCTAACATATGGTTTGAGGGAATGAGGATGGTGTGAGTAATTGATGAAAATGATTAATTCTAATCTCAAGGCTTAGTTTTGCCGAGATGGGTGTATGAATTGAGGTATATTAAAGTGTGTTTTAGATGCTTAAAATTTATGTTGATCATGGTGCCATTGAAAGTAAATGGCATTGTGTATAAAGGCATGAAAGAATGCATGTTTAGTGAGCAATATAAGTGTGGCCAAGAGCTTATACATGTGTGTGAAGGTGTGTAGCTTGTTTAGTATAGTCTTAAGTAGTATGCAAGGTTGGAAATTTCAAGTGCCTTATACCTATAATGCATGAGCAATTGGCTTAGTATGATATGACTTAAATTGTGCGTGAAAGTATAGTAAGTAGGGGTAGCTAAGGCATATGACAAGCTTGTGGCTACTTGAATGGCATAAAATGATCAAGGCATGTATGTAAGTGTAACTATGTTATTGATTAATGGATAATTGTAAAATGAATACTAGGGGGAATGCATGATTAAGGCCTTAGACTAGTTACACCCAAAAGTTAACTGATGGAATATGGCATGGAAAATGAAATAATAAGTGAACTATGTTATGTATACTAAACTTAAGTCTGAATGCATGAAAAGTAAATTATTATTAGTATGAACATAAGTAATGTATACCATAAAAAGGGCATGAAATCTATTGAAGTAATGACATTAAAATCAAGTTAAAATAACTTAAAACTAAATTAGCACTCATGTATAAAAAGTGGCTTGAAATTTTATCCATAAGGGCTACAGATTGTAAATGGAAACTATATTTATTTGTATGCCTTTAAGGGCTAGTGTTTATGATTATGTATGATGGCT
>CANXYI010852761.1:0-11848 GCA_948208565.1 Hura crepitans | reverse complement strand
ATGGGAAAGCTATCCACTAACCCTATGAATACCCCTCCCCTTAACCTATTTAGACACAATGAAGACAAATAAAGAGACATAATATACATATAGTTATCACCCAATTTTTGAGAGTCTAGGCATTGACTCCAACTCAAAATTTGCTCTACTAGTCCTAAGCCCTCACTAAAATAGTCATTCTTTCTAAAACTTAACCATTGTCTTGTTGATTGATATTAACTTTAAGGTAAGATCTAAGGCTCCTTTCATCATATTCATTCATTTATTTGTGTTATTTGCTGTAACTAATGATCTCTTATGATTGATTGACATGTGAGGTGATACTATGTAGTCACCACATTGATTATAGGAGTAGGTTAACCTTTTAAATCATTTAAATAATATTTTAATCATTCATAGAAAATTACAGTCGCACTATTTTCTAGAACTAATGCCTAAGTCCATACAGACCCATTTTAATGGTTGTGAAGGTTTATATAGATATATTATTTGAATATGTATCTAATGTTGAGTCTGTATAGACTAATGTTCGATAACAGTTTTCTGTTTACTTTGATACTATGTTTTAATGTATTATGCTTACTAAGTTGACATGCTTATGTGTTGTTATTATATTGTTAGACTATTAAGTTCCTTAATATGCATATTATTGATATTCTAGAATTAATATGAGTTTCATATAGACTTCTTTTCAGAAGGATCATAGTCTACATGGATACATATTTTTTATGCATGCTTATTCTATTTTGTAACCTGTATGGACTCCTATTCATGAAGAGTGTAGTCTGTATGGACATATATTTAAATTTTAGTCCTTATGAATACCTATATTTATTTTTATGTTTTCTTTTGCATGATTTATTCATCATTCTCTTAGTTATAATCATCATTTAGGCATGCATTATTATCATACATGTTTATGTCACATAGGTTGTTATCATTTTATTTTGGTATTGCTCTTAAGTCCTTAAAGACCATTATTTGTGTTACTAACCTCTCTCATTGAGTTGTGTTAGAATAACACTTTGTACTAGCTTAGAGGTCTAAATGGAAAAATTAACCATGATATGTCATTGTCTGCATGGACAAAGGTTAAAGCCTTACCTAGTCTGTATGGAATAACTGACGTTGAGAAAGGACCAAATATCTTACCCTTTATTTGTTTATTTGGTTTTGTTCTTTTTATTTCTCTTGATATTTTGGGTTGTAATAGGTAGTTTAATAACTTGTTTTACACACTAAAAAGCCTAACCTCATATCAAATGGCTTTTTACATAATTAATTGGTGCTTTCTTAACAAAATGATTTTAAGTTTCCTTAATAAAAGTCACATGGAAAATGTACTTTAACAAAGGCCAATCTCCTAGAGATGGGAGTTGGGAAATTATTGTCAATTCCTATAGGATTATGGGTTATTGTTAGGATAAAAAACCATTAATAAATAACCCAATTTTTGAATGTCAACACATAATTATGCTTGTTGTATATTCTTAAAATTGCAATTTATTTCTCTAAGTGAAAAGATGACATAAATACTTTATATAAATGATTGCTCATATGATATGGGATTAATGAACATTAAAATATAAAGGAAGGTATATTATTGGGGCATTAATATGATTTGATTTCAAACCCTTTTTGGGCAAAAGATCAGTGGTCCTTGTGTAGAGTCAGGTGGTGACTCCAAACACTAACTGCTCTTATCCTTGGTAAAATACAATAAATCTACAATGGGTTTTAAGTATGTTTGAATATTAGTAGTGTGTCGTTCATCAGTTGGATCTAATGAGTGATTCGAGTAAGGGGTTTCACAGTAATCAATCACATAGTCATAGTCTTTAAGTAGTTTAATCCATCTTTTTTGTCTTAAATTAAGTTCTTTTTAAGTGGGAAGATGCTTAAGACTCTTGTGATCAATGTAAATAAAGCACTTCTCTCCATATAGATAGTATCCCAAGATTCTTAAAGCAAAAACTATTGTAACAAGCTCTAAATCTTCAATAGGATAGTTTTTCTAATGTAGCTTAAGTTGCCTTAAGGTGTAAGCAACTACCTTACCTTCGTACATCAATACACAACCAAGATTACAATAAGATGTATCATTATATATCATATAGTCTTCTCCTTATATTAGCAGTGTAAGTATGGGAGCTTCTATCAATATGGCTTTAAGCTTCTAAAATTTTTCCTAACACTTGTCACTTTATACAAAACTTAATTCTTCTATAATAATTTCATCAACAAAAAGGCTATGATAGAAAGCCACTTCATAAACCGTCTATAGTAACCAACCATTCCCAAGAAACTTATAATTTAATTACATTCTTAAGTGGTTTCGACTCTACTACCACTTCTATTCTTTTAGGATCTACTCTTACCCTATCAAAGGATATAACATGGCCTAAAAATGCCATTTCATTGAGCCAAAAATCACATTTAATAAATTTGGCATACAATTACTTCTCTTTAAATATCTACAATATCAATCCCAAATGCTTATCATGCTCCTCTTTATCCTTGGAGTACAACAAGATATCATTTATGAAAACCACTACAAGCCAATTCAAGTATGGGTGAAAGGCTCAATTCATAAAGTCTATAAATGTTACAAGTGTGTTAGTCAAGCCCAATGGCATCACAAGGAACTAATATTGTCCAGACCTTATTGCAAAAGCCATTTTGTGCACATTAACATTTTTCACTTTCAACTAATAATAACCTGACCTTAAGTCCATTTTAGATAACACTCTTTATCTCTTAAGCTTGTTAAACAAGTCATTAATCCTAAGGAGAGGATAATTATTATTTATTATCAATTTATTCAGCTATCGATAGTTTATACACAATCTAATAGACCTATATTTCTTCTTCATGAAATGAATTAAAGCACCTAATAGTGACACACTAGGGCATATATAACCTTTATTTAATTGTTCCTATAATTATATCTTTAGCTCCTTTAGGTTAGTAGGTGCCATTCTATAAGGTGCTATTGACACTAGTGTAGCACCAAATATTAGATCGATTGCAAATTGCAATTCTCTTTTTGGTGGTAAACTAAGCAAGCTCTTAGGAAAGACATCTTAGAATTCTCACTGTGGGTATGCCTTGGATATTAGATTTGGCTTTCTTAGTGTCCCTCACATGAGCTAAGTAAGTTAGTCACACTTTTCTAACCAATTTCCTGGCTAATATAGCAAATATCACATTAGAAAGGAAATTTGACCTCTTACCCACTATCGTCACTTCGTTAGCATCAACTATCCTAAGAGTTAACCTCTTAAGTTTACCATTTACCATCACTTGATCCATGTAAAGCTAATCCATGCCTAAGATTACATCAAACTCATAAATGTCAATCTAATCAAGTTTGTTAAGAACTCATATTCTTAGTGTTTTAGTGGGCAATCTTTATATACCCTATTTAATATAACATTATACCCCAAAAGATTGGTTTCTTGTATGTCACATATAGAGTCATTAGTTTCTAAACCCCATTTGCATAATAAAATGGGCAAATGTATAGCGGGTTAAAACTAAGATCTATCAAAGATTAAAGAGTGGGAACATACCTAAAATTGATAGAGAATAATCTTGTATAAGTCGATTGCAGCTTATGTTAATGCAATACAAATGATAATACACATTTTTCACTCAATTTAAATCGCAAGAGTAATGGATTCATTGTTCATAGTTTAAAACTATCTAAGCTTGGCTTTAATACCACAAAATGCCTAATATCCTAGAACACCAAATAGAGAGTGCCACGTTATATGCCTAGGGCACTAGTTATTCTCTATGTATAAACATTCACCTATGCATAATTCCCATACATTCAAACACACAATCTAACAAGTCTATCCTTGTCTCAAAACTAATACTATTTCTATTTTTATTATCACGCATTATTGTCCTATCACAATTTATGAATAAAATAAATGATGAAATCTAAAATGTTACTTTCAAAACCAAACCCAAAACTTTAAATGTTTACAAACCCAAAATATAAGTCATAATTAGGCTTTACAATCTCAAAATTGAAATCAAATAAAGAATCACAAGATTAAATGAAATAAGTTTAATAGTATTTTATACATGTAATAAAAAAATCTCTATGTTTTGTTACGAATCCCCACTTGCAAATATTGTCTCAATTGTAGGCTTTTTTAAGCTACATGGAAACAACCAACACACTAAGCAAATTTTGCTTAGTGGTGTATAATCTATCCTTGGATGCCATTAAAACAAGTATACACATAATTCACAAGTTCATATCACATATTTACAACAATTCCTAGTAAATATCATATTAGCATATCAATCTCATATGCATACTCTTACCTTCACTTACCTTAACTAGTTTTTATTTTTAAGTATCATGTGTGGAAAAAGGTTACAATCATGCAAGTGAAAGCAATCAACTCATAATCCATGATCAATTAAAGATTCATATCATTTATGACATCATATACTTATAGTTAACATCACTTATAATTTATGTTAGATAGAGTCCATGTCAGTTATAGGATCATACTACCATTTCTCATATTATACAAAGTTCATTTATAACATGTATCATTTATAATTCATGTTGTTTTCATAGCCCAATGTATTCTAAAGCTACTATAGATTGGACAATAAGTTATAATGGTGCTTATAAGAGTTAAAGAATTAATGTGCTCTAAAGAGCTAAATAGTTATACAGTACTAGTGGGTCTTACATATCTATACTCATATATCAATACATCAATATGAGCTCAATACCCAGTGCTTGAGTAGCTTACACAATTCTATCCGTATAATAATCAATTGTACAATGCCCACAGGCTTACACAACTTTTTTTCAATAATAGTATCAATGACAATAATGCTGTACTATTAAAAGACCCTATTGACATTCTAATTTATCCTAATGCTATTACTAATCTAAGTATACAAGGGGCATTTCAATGTAAATATTCATTTTAGTATCCATTTCATTCTCATGCTTTATTTAGCATATGATATGCTTATGAAGTATATAACAATTCACCATTTTAAGGCATTATATGAATTATCAATTTTAGTAGATATCAGTTGTCTAATGATACTTAATCTTATGTCACAAACTTAATAATTACATACGTTACTTATGCATGACATGTCACACCCTGACTTCTAATTCGATTTACATAAGGATAGAATTGGAATTAGAAGAAAAAATAGGGGATGAAATAGATGTATGGATCGAGTAGAGTTAGTTGGTGTGAATAACTAAGCAAAAAATGACAAAATGGCAAAAAGGGAATTACATGAGAAAACTGAGGGTAAAATTAGAAATCGATATTTGGTCACCAATGGTGTAAGGAACACATGTTAAAAGGTGAGAAACATGGATATCACATGTGAGAAAAATGAAAATCTGAAAAGAATGAGGTTCGGGAAATGGTCTCAGTAAATAGTGCCACCTAGGCTGTGAAGTACTTCTTTGGCCTACGTTAAATTGACCTGACAACATGGTAGTATAAATTATGATATGAATTATGGTATAATTTAAAAAGCAATTGAGGTCATATAAAGGGTTAAAAATTGAAAAAAAAAATCTAGATTACGGTAAGGTATGTATACTAACCTTTCAAGGTTGAATCAAAAATTCCCAAAAACATGCTCAGAAAAATTTGAGATCTGAACACCTTTATACTAAAGTAATTAGAGGAATGAAAAAATCATAGTGCCATAATTTATTTATGAATAAAACTATTAAAAATAAAATTTTCAAACTAAATAGAGAAAACGACAAATTTATGAGATAAGCCTAACTTGATATTTTTGTAGGGTGCATTTGTGGCCATTAGATTAAATAGTGACATAAGAAATTTTATCTAATAAAATAAAATAAATAAATATAAAAAGAAAATAGGAACACATGAGATTAACTACAACCATACATGGGCAATTCTTTTAATACCAACCCTTAATGTACATGTATAAATGTTGATTTTAATGTAAAATAATCACTTGGTTTCAACTAACATCTCCCTCATTTCACCCTTTGAATGGCCAAAATTCTCTTTTTCTCTTACCTGTTGAAATTTTTTTCTCAACCTCCCATTTCACCCTAAATTAATACACCAAAATTAAAGTCTACCTCAAATTATTAACTCTTCAAACATACATGGAGGAAGATGAGTTTAGTGGAAGAAAGGAGGAGGAACACAAGTATTTGAGTTCATTCTCAAGTTGGTAAGTGATCCTTAAACCAACTAATTATATAAGTTATTTAAGGTTTATAGGTGAGAGTTTATGAATTTATATTGAAATTATGTGATTAATGGAATTTTAGTGAATTTTTATGGGAGAAAAACTAATATTAAAGTTGAAGAATTGAAGTATTAATGATGGAAAAAGGGGATAGAAGAGTGATTGAAGAGGATTAAAGACATTTATGTGGCTTGAAATCCATATGAAGCATGTGTGTTCTTAATACCATGAATTATGCTCATATTGTTTTGTGTAAGTTAGGAATTTTCATATGATGGTTACTTAAGTGAAAGTAAATATTTATGACTTTATTTGTTCTTATAATTTAATGATAGAAGGCTTGAATATATGAGAAACAAAGTGACTCTCTTTGATCCACCTTAGGCCAAAACATTGGACATGGTCAAATAAAAAGAATCTATGTTGTTTAATGGATATTCTATGGAAGAAATGCAAGAATCTTGATAGTAAAATAACTAACTAGAATAAGACTACAATTAAATAAATATATATAGAAAATGAGGGAAAAATCTAAAGCTTATGGTGATAAAGTTAGTGTTTATGACATAGGTTATTTAAGTATTATATGAGATATTTGAGACATGACATGAAATATGCTAAAGAAATGAAAGTTTATATGAATATCCTAAGGTGATCGAAATCACGAGGAGGTAGTTAATAGTAATTATGTTAAAATATATATGAAATTAGTATATTCATATGTTAAATAATAAGAGAAAAAATAAATAAATAATAGCATATGAAGATGAATATTTGATTAATTAGAGTAAACTAAAAGAAACATTACATATATATATATATATGTGTGTGTGTGTGTGTGTGTGATTACATGAATTATTATATGAGAAATAAAAGAAATATGTGTATTACTTGAAATAAAAATTTAATTACAAGAGAAATGAAAGTATGTAAATATATGTATAAACTAAGAAACCTTGATTAAAAAGAAAATAAAAAGAATATTTAATAAGTTAACTAGATATTATTCAAGAGCAATTAGAGCAATAAAATAATATATGAATTTAGATAACAAATTAAATATGAGATTAATTATGTACAAAAAAATTATATAAGTAGATAGAATTAATATTTATACATATTATTATAAGGTTGTAATTTAAAATATGATTAAAAGAAAGTAATAAGAGTACATGAGAATGATAATGAGTTTAAAAAAATAAAATGATAAAATGAATGTTCATAATTAGAGGCACAAAACAAAATGGTTAAAAAGACATAGTGAAAAAACATAACAATAAAAGGATAAGAAAATATAAATGACACAAGGAAAGAAATGGATATGTAATATAAGAAATGTGATTATAATTGAGAGAAGGCTAAGTGATGAAGAGAAAAAGATCAAATAAGAAAATATTGATACATGTAATAAGAAAACACATTTGGATAATTTATTGTTAAATAAGCATATGATTAGAAAAACTATAAATTCCTAATATGTAAATTATGTGTTGAAATTATGAATGGATAAGAAATTGTGAAGTAAAATGGAAATATAATTAAGAGTAAAAATTAAAGAGTTTATATAAAAGAAATAAAGCGAATTGAATAAAAGAGACAATAAATAACGAATTAGTAAATTTATAAGTATAAGTTTAGAAGAAATAAATACATAAATACATGATAAGAAATATCTAGGTATAATTCATAAGTAAAATATGAAAAGAACGTAGGAGAACATATGTGTACAAAAGAATAAATGAAAAATACATGACATTAATAGTAATTCTTGCATATAACGATGCATAATAAATGAACAATAATGTATATAAGAAATAGACTAAGGAAATAAATGAGTAGAAGGATATACTAAGAAAATGGTAAACCTTATGTAAATGAAAGACATCAAACTATATATGTAAATAAGTACATGAAAGAAAACAATAAATTTTACTTTTAATATGCCCTAATAGTCTAGAAAGTTATAGCCTAGGATAGGTTAACTGATCAACCAGGGAGTACTTGATTGGCACTTCGACGCTTACATGGCTATTTGGGGAGAGTTTTCCCTTTACATGTTATGAGGCCCTTATGACACCACCTCACACATGGATTATGAAATATGATGCTATACATGTGTGACCATAGAGGTCCAAAATGAGGGCCCTTACACACTTTTGGATCCCATTATCTAGTGTTAGGGGTATGATCTCTCAAGTATGGGCCAATAATTGAAGTAACTAGACCATTTTGTATTTATAAGATTAAATTGGATAAGGCTATAAAGGTTATAAATTTATGATGCTAAGTTAGCTAAAAATGCTAATACAGGTAATGTGAAGATGGTTATTATGAATTATGAATGCTACTAAAATTGTATGAATGCTTCAAACTTATTTATACATATTAGTATGTGATATTGAAATTATTATGTGTTGAATGGATTTAGACTATAACAAGCATACAAATTTAATATGAAAATAGTAATTAAATTAAGTGATACATGATAAGTCACGAAACACAAATGGTTAAGCTTAGTTGAGATCGGCTAGTGTGATTATCTGATTACTAATTAATACATATGTATGTCATGTTTGTATGTGTGTGATGCTATATTCATATGTGTGTACAATGTATAATTTGTTAAATTCACCATTAAGCTCTTACTTAGCATATTAGTTTCTCCAATGCATAAGTTGTAGATAGTACGTGTAGTCAGCCTCAGAGTAGTAGCAGTGTGGCAGCCTTAGACATCCAATTTTAGGGTATACATCATTTTTTTATTATAGATTGTATCTACGTAGGGGCACTCATGTAGAGGTCAGGGTAGACAAAGTTGAAAGTTATGTAAATAAATGATATGAATTGTAATATAACCTAAAACTACACAAATAGTGTTGTATGTATAAATGAACGATATGCATGCTTGTTTGGGATGTAATAATAATGCATGTATATATGAGTGAGCTATGTGAAGGCATGAGATAATTTGACTATGAGGCCTAGAGAGGCATATGGATGAAATGTGTATATGGTGCGTCAAAAGGGCCCTATGATGATGAATGAATGTTGGGAGAATTATAGAAGTGCTTTTATTATAGGTTAAAAATTTTGGTTTTCTTTCCAGACAGCTAGTATGCTGCTAGATTTTCATTAATATATGACCCATAATTAAATTGATAAAAAGGAACACCCAAGTTTGCTCATACTAGTTTAATAAGAATGTTAAATATTTCTCTCAAGTTATAATAGTGCTCGAACAAGATAACATACATTGGTATTAAAGAAGGGTTGAAAGAAAATTAAGAAATAGCATGATGACCCTTATGTAGGTCCGGAGGAAGATCGGGTAAGGGGTGTCACATAAATCATTATTATTTTCTTGATATGATAATTTTAGCCAAACATATAATTTACATATCATGCAAAGTTTCATAATCTTAAACATTCTAACTTAATTTTCTTAATCTCTAATTACAATTCCACACATAAAATAATTAATTCACATAATAGAATTTAATATTTCACATATTATATATTAAGTGTAAACACACAATCATTCATATTCTTTTATTTATCTAAGCATAATGGCAATATAATGTTAATTCGTATCACAAAAAAATAACTCATTATTTTCCTTCCTACCATTTTTGGCTCAACCTATCCTTCCCACTTAGTTAATTCAATTCTTCATTTATGGATTTTACCATATACTTTCTCATTGTAGAGATTATGATATTTTTTATTGGGGATGAGAGTGGTTAGTGGAGTCACCACCAGGCCTTTACACCAAAACCTCTAATCTTTTATACTAGAAAGGTTCAAAATTCAGATCTTATTTATGCTTGAATAATATGCCATACATTTTATATTGTAACATTAATTAGTCTCGTATCAAACAAGCATGCATTATATTTAAGCATCCATATCACTTTTGCATGTATAAGAATAAATTACAGTATTTAAAGCATACAACAAGGTATATTGTACATCTAAAAATTGAGTCGTCAATTTAATTGTGATGTAACCTAACAATTACCCATAATTCCAAAGGAATTTGTGGTAGTTGCCCAACTCCCATCTCTAAGAGATTGGCCTTTTAGAAATACATTTTAAATATGACTTTTGATTAAAGAAAACTCATATTTATTTTATTATGAAAACACCAATTAATTATATAGAAAATAATTTAATGTTAAAGTTAAGTAATTGACATGTAAAACAAGTTGTTTAACTAATTATTACAACCTAAAATAAACTAAGAGAAATAATAAGTACAAAACCAAAAGAAATAAAGTAGAGCACTTGAATGGTCCTGTTTGTACTTTAATTAGTCTGTGTAGACTTTATGTAGCTTTAGCTAGTGTCCATGAGGACTACTGCTTATCAAGCATACTATGTCTGTTCAGTCCTTTACTCCAGTGAGAAGGGTTACTTAAACACAACTCAAAAAAAGAGGTTTAACGATACCAGATAAAAGATTCACACAAAATAATAAAGAAGACAAGAAATAAATATGTGTAAGGCTAAAATTCAAAATAGATATCCATGCGAACTATATTCCTCATAAGAAAGAGTTTAACGGACTTAAAGAGAGAATATACAAGACAGAAACAAGATTATTTGTATGGACTACATTCCTCATAAGAGGGATTCCATGCAGACTATACAATAATTTTGATATATTAACAACATGTATTTTAGAGAATGAAATAATCATGCTAACCTCATTAAACAACATCAACATGGTAAAACAAGATATATTAAAGCATGATATACAAGACACTTAAGACACTATTACTGAATATAAGTCTGTGTGAACAATATATCATATACATGTTAAGAAAGTAACTCTGTGTGGATGTTATTATGTTTACACTTAAGTCTGTGCAATTAAGATAAAGACAACATAATGAATGTCAAGTTATGCTAATTAATTATACACTATAAAATAGTTTAATCATCACGTACTCCTATGATCAAAGTGGGGATTATATAAAATAACCTCACTTGTGATCAATCCTTGGAGATCATAGGTTCATGAAACAATATACACAAAAGAGACCTCAGATATTACCTTGGGAATAAACTCTTTAAGTAATATCACAAAGGTGTAGGAATCTTAGAAAGAATTATTTTTAGTAGGGCTAAAAGGACTAGTAGAACGATTCCTCTTTGAAGTCCTCTCTTGGACTGATATATGGGTTTATTTGCTATTATCAATTTGATTTTTAGACCTCTCATTCTCATACAGAAGAAAGGTATTTATATGCTTAGGTTTTAAGGATTTTTTCATATGAAGGAGTCAGAATCCTAATAGGAATTGGATTCATAGTCCAAATAGGAAAATCCTGCTTCTAAAAGATTTTACATCAATAAGTCTGTACGGACTTATATAGCTTAGTCTGTGTAGACCTAGGTTGTTTGCTTTCCCACTAGTTTATAAGCTTTAGGCCAGGTTTGAGTTAGTCCATACAGATATGAACTTAGACCTATGTCCGGGCAGACTTTGGGTATTAGGCTTGATAGAGTTTATTAGGCTACTACAGACCTAGATAAGGGTTATCTGTGCGAACCCTAAAATAAGTCCGTGTGGACTTGCTTCTTAAGGGCTTGTACCATTGCTTAA
>CANXYI010852478.1:0-11566 GCA_948208565.1 Hura crepitans | reverse complement strand
TCTATTTTTCAATATTTTCTTATTTTTATAAAACATGTTTGATTTGTATTTTAACTTTATACTATATATATATATATATATATATATATATATATATATATATATATATGCATGTTTTTATCTGTTGCTTGAGGCCTGAGTTTGATGTGTGATAATTGTTGATGCTAGGATGAGAATAGGGATCCAATGGGTCCACAAGTTAGAGATATTTGTAAAAGTGTCTTAAATAGGTTTTATAATTTTTGGATTGAACCTAAACAGCTGTTATGCTATCGAAATTTCTAAAGTCTTTGTAAATGACCCATAATTATATGGAATTGGCATTTTTAGTATGATCACACATTGAATGAGATAACTAAGTAACTAGTTGTGAATTTGGAACAAAAGTGTTAAATTGATGGGTGAAATGAATCTTGAATGAATAATGCTAATTACCAATATTAAGATAGGTGACCTAGAAGTGTGTGCATCACCTATAAGGTTCGTAGGGAATCCATTAGGGGGTGTCACATTTGGTGGTATTAGAGCCTAGGTTCAATGTCCCTTGGTAGGGTACATGTATATCAAATGTTTAAGTTTCCAATTCCTTTGAACTATTACATTGTATGAGGCTGATAAGTTATTCTTTTGCAGTAAGCATATGGTTGATCAAGCATCTGAAGGAGGGCTTGAAGAGGTGGCTAGTTTTGCACCAACTATAATGCAAAGGGTGGGCAATGCATTTGTACCTAAGCCTAGTGACGCTGCACAGTAGCACTAACCACTAGTGATTGGTCAACTGTAGTCTGAAGCATCACTTGCCTTATTATAGTTGATAGTAAATTTGCTCTGAGGAACTTCCACTACTGCTTCTACTCGACCTCTACCACTTCTGGTACTAGTACCACCTCCACTACTAGTTTTTCCACAAAAGACTCCCTTTGAAATGTTAAGGAAGATAGGAGTTATTGATGCTGCTAGAGCTGAATACTGGCTACATAGAACCTTCAGAGTTCTTATGTAAGTAAATTATACTGAGGCTAAAAATCTACAGTGTGCTACTTATGTTTTGCAAGAAGAAGATAACAATTGGTGGAATACTACTAAGAAATGGATAGCACCAATAGAGTTGACTTGGGAATTTTTCTTGAAGGAGTTTAGGAAGAGATACATACCTAACTCCTATAAGGATAAAAAGAGACAAGAATTTCTTGATTTGAGGTAAGGAAGGAGAATAGTGTCAAAATATGAAAAGGATTTTACTAGACTCCTAAAGTATAATGAGGAATTTATTCCTAATGAGGAGGAGAAATGCAAGAGATTTCTAGCAAGATTGAATGTGGAGCTAAGGATACAGATATCATATATTAGAGAGAGGGATTTTGCTGTATTAGTATTAGCAGTATATGATATGGAGTAAATGGTATAGGAAAAGAGGGACCTCTTCTAGAGAAAGAGGCAATTTATTTTTGGGACAATCTAATACAGTATCAGGAGATGGGAAGAAGAGGAGAGAGGGTCAATTATATGTATAGTCTTAAACTAGGTCTCAGTATTAGACAAGATACCAGGGGTCAAGGTAGGTATAAACCTTAAAGTTAGAATAAGCTTTAACTATTAGACCTCAATTGCCTCCTTGAGTTGATAGTACTTCGAGTATAAAGGGCAATATAAATGGACCTCCCACCTATGCCACTTGTCAGAGAAAACACTAAGGGTAGTGTAGAGTAGGTTGGTGTGGGGAATGTTTCCAATATGGGTCTAAAGATCACTACAAAAAATATTATCCTCAGAGATCAGTAGAGGCTAATTAGACACAAGCTTTTAATGTTGCACCACAAAAGAGAGGATAGCAGTAGAATAGGGGTGACCAGCCTAGTGCCAACCAGCATACTAGATCAGAAGCTCATGCTCTAGTGAGGTAGTATGCTGTGAGAGTGAGGGAAGAGGCTGTAGGACTAAATGTCATTACTGGTACATTTTATTTATTTGAAGTTCCAGTTTTTGCTTTAATTGATCCTAGTTCTACACATTCCTATGTATGCACTGAACAAGCACAGAGTAGAGGATAAAACCTGAGAATGTTGATATTGATATTAGAGTTAGCAACCTTATAGGATAGAGTGTTATTGTGAATAAGATATATACACAATGTCCTTTAGTGATTCAGGGACATAGTTTCTCAGTTGACTTGATTGAATTGCCTTTTAATTAATTTGATGTGATATTAGGAATGGATTAGTTGACTGAACATCAAGCCATCATTGACTATAGACATAAGAAATTGACCCTCCAGACTACAGAAGGACTAATAGTGAGAGTAGACACTAAGAAACATCTATTGAATAATCTCATTTCTGTTATTAAGGCATAGAAACTCCTTCAGAGAGGCTATGAGGCATACTTAGCCTATATGGTTGACATAAATGTTTCCAACTTTGAGTTTGAGAACATTTCTATTGTATCTAAATTCCCTGATGTCTTTCTAGAAGAGTTACCAGGTTTACCACCTCAGAGAGATCTTGATTTTGAGATTAAGGTTTATCTTGGCATCGCTCCAACATTAATTGCTCCTTATAAAATGGCACCTACAAGTTAAAAGAACTGCTAAATAAAGGGTTCATCTAACTTAGTGTATCACCTTCGAGAGCACCTATACTATTTGTAAAGAAGAAAGATGGGTTGCTCAGGTTATGCATTGACTACAAGCAATTGAATAGAATGACTGTGAAGAATAAGTATCCATTCCCTAGAATAGATAACATTTTTTATCTATTGAAAGGGGCAGGTGTTCTTTGTAAGATTGATTTGAGATCTAGCTAACATCAACTGAGGATTAAGGAGGCTGACATATAAAAAATTACTTGTAGAACCTGGTACGGGCACTATGAGTTTTTGATGATGCCATTGGGGCTCACCATTGCTCCAGCAACTTTCATAAATCTCATGAACAGAGTTTTCCAACCTTATCCAGATTAGTTTGTAGTGGTATTCATAGATGATATCCTAGTGTATTCTAGAAGCCAAGAAGAGCATGAACAATATCTTCGAGTAGTGTTGCAGACCCTAAGAGAGAAATAGTTGTATGCCAAACAAAGTAAGTGTGAGTTTTGGCTAAGGGAAGTTGCTTTTCTAGGCCACATAATTTCAGTTAAGGGAATTAAAGTTAATCCCAGTAAAGTGAAAGTAGTGGTAGAATAGGAACCACCTGGGAATGTCACGAAGGTGAGAAATTTTTTGAGATTAGCTGGTTGCTATAGGATATTTGTCAAAGGATTCTCTATTATTACCACTCCTTTAACCAAACTAATTAAAAAGAATGTAAAGTTTGTGTGGGAAAATTAGTGTCAAGCCAATTTTGATAAGTTAAATAGATGTTGATAAAGGCTATTACCTTGATTTTGCCTAAAATAGGGTAGGGATTTTGCAATATATAATGATACCTCATTGATTGGCTTAGGTTGTGTATTGATTCAAGATGGAAAAATTAGTGGCTTATGCTTTAAGGCAATTAAAGCCACACAAAAGAAACTATCCTATGCATAATTAAGAGCTAGCTGCTATTGTGTTAGCTTTAAAGATCTGGAGGCATTATCTATATGGTGGGAAGTGTTTTATATATATAGATCATAAAAGTTTGAAATACCTCATTACACAAAGAACTGAACCTAAGACAAAGAAGGTTGTTGGAATTAATTAAAGATTATGATTGCATCATTAATCATCATTCAAGAAAAGCCAAATGTGATGACTAATGCCTTAAGTAAAAAATTTATGATAACCTTGAATGATGTGAATATCAAATTACAATATACTTCAAAAGATGTGTGATGCTTTGTGGATAAAAGTAGATAGATTGACTAAGACAACCCATTTTATCCCTATCATAATGGATTATTCCTTGGAAAGATTGGCTAAACTATATGTGGATGAGATAGTTAGGATACATGGTGTGCTAATGAATATCATTTTTTAAAGAGATCCTCACTTTACTTCTAGATTTTTGAATAAGTTACAAGAGGCATTAGGTACCAGATTGGGTAACAACATAACATTTCATCCTCAGACTGATGGACAATCAGAGAGGGTGATACAAATCCTAGATGATATGCTGCGAGGCTGTGCTATTGAGTTTAAGGGTAGCTAGGATCAGTTTTTGTCCTTGGTAGAGTTTGCCTATAATAACAGCTACTAGTATAGTTTGGGAATGGCACTGTATGAGGCATTGTATGATAGACGATGTAAAACTCCCTTGTGTATGAGTGAGGTTGGGGGAAAGAAAGATTGTTGGCATTGAATTGATTAGAGATGCTGAAGAGAAATATGAATAGTTTGAGATAGGCTAAAGGCAGTAGTTAACAGACAAAAATCATATGCTAACCTGAAGTAGAAAGACATTGAATATGCAGTAGGTGATAAGGTATTCCTAAAGGTTTCTCTTTAGAAGAAAATTTTGAGGTTTAGTAAAAAGGGGAAACTAAGTCCTAAGTTTATCGAGCCATATGAGATTATCAAAAGGGTTAGACCTCCGGCGTATAGGCTAGCATTAACACTAGAGTTACATCAAATTCATGATGTATTCCATGTTTCTATGCTCAGGAGGTAAAGATTGGATCCTTGACATGTGATTCTAATGTCAGACATCGAGGTATAGCCTATTTGAGTTATAAAGAGGAACCAATTTAGATTTTGGCTTAGGAGGTGAAATAATTACGAAATAAATCCATACCACTAGTTAAGGTGCTATAGAGGAATCACAAAATAGAAGAAGCTAACTAGGAGCCAGAAGAGTTAATGAAAGCCTAATATCTATAGATATTTACTTAAGGAAATATCGAGGATGAAATTTATTTAAGAGGGGAAGAAATATAATGCTCGTGATTGTAGGCTCCGTGAATAGTGCCATAGGGTTTGAGAAGTGTGCCTGGGTCGTCGAGTCACTTACATGTGGACCGAGGTGATGGCACTGATCATGAAACTTCAAAGGGCTTTAAGTTGATGAAAAAGCTAAAATTTATAAATTTAGCAGAGCCAATAATTCATTTTAAGCAGAAAGGATGGTTCAGGATGGCCCGAGTGAATTACTATGAATTTTTTAGGTTTGTAAAAAATTCGAGATGTTTCAGGATTATCGGGACCACTTTTGACTTATTAAAGTGGACCCTACCTCATGCCAAGTGGACTAGAAAGCTTGCCAAGTAGCAAATCTCCCTTGACAAGTGGATTTCCACTTAGAATGAACAAAAACCTTCTTCCTCCTTTTCCTTGCTATTGCTGACGCTAGAGATAAAGGAGAAAGGCCATAACATTTTCATTTGACCACCAAAATGAGTGATTCTTATTGCTAAATTCATTTCTTTGTGTTTAGGTACCACGGGAAAAAGAATCAAGCAGAAAGGATTTTTCATTTGGGATATAAAAATCATCAAAGTTGACTAGTTTAGAGTAGTCTAGAATAGTGACCTTGAGGTGAGTCTTTGTTGATTCTTCTCTTTTCATTGGGTTTTTTTACTACCATTTGATGCTAGGATATACCTAAGACTTGTGTGATTATGTGTGTGAGGTGTTTGCAGCCGTTGGAGGGTAGCTTAAAGCCCATGAAGGGAGAGGGAACCTATCATGGAAGTTGGACATCATGGTGTGCTTAAAGATTTAAAGGGTTTTTTTCACAACTAAGTGAACTTCAAGCCTTTCTCTCATGCTTTGAGGTGCCTAGGATGATGAATTATGAATTCAGATGGCTAGAATTTTGATTTTATGAGTAATTTCTTCCATTGTAGTGTTGGTTAAGTGAGAACTTAATGATTTAGGGAGACATGATTCAAAGAACATAAAGAATTAGCTCTATTTGCTTTTTGATTTTAAGGATCATGGATGATTGGCTTGGTTGTATAATGCTTAGAATGTGAATTTAGAATTACTTGGTATGTTAGAATGAAGATTATGGCAATTGTGATTGGAAATCATGATGAAATATGACATCCATGCTTGTACCCGAGAACTACTCTTAGTGTATTTTGTGAGTGGTGGTTGATAACCTATGAGAATTTGCTTGAAATTTGGTTTACATGAGTATAATAGTGTTTATAGCATGTATGTATAGATGAATATTACAATAATATGGTAAAGGATTCAAATGATGTGTCATTTTCCTTGTTACCCGAGAGCATGTTAATGACAATATGACATGTAATTAGGCTTATTGAAATGTTAGGCATGTGAATTGTGATGGCTATGACAATTCACTTGTAATAGCCTTAAATTGAAAAATGTATGTGGCATAATATCATCTTAAATATACCTTGAGAATGTACCTTTAAATGGTTAAAAAGGATGGGAGAAAAATGTATGGTAATGGCCTAGAATAATGGCTTAAAAAGTGGCTTGAAATGTGTAATATAATTGCATATTTACATATGCCTTTTTGGGCTAGATTTGAGACATATGAATCAATGGCATTTATGCCTATTGTTTGTTCTTGGAATTGACCTAGATTTCTTTGGCTTTGGGCCTATGGGTGTGGTTAATAAGACATTGAAAACTATGTTAAAATTTGACTTCAAATAATCCTAGAATTTGACTTAAAAAGTGGTTGAAATCACCTGTAACTATCCAGTTGACCATTACCTGAACCACAAATGCCACTTGATAGAAAGTGTTAACTCCCTGAGCATTAATTCCATGAAAAGTCATAATATATTAAACCTTGAATTTTTACAATAGCAGAACTAAGCATTAATTTGAGATTTTTAGCCGGTAGAGCAAAAATATGGCTATACCAGATTGGCTAAAAGATAAAAGATACGACAAAAGTCATAACTATCTATTATTGGATTATAAATATTATAAGAACATTTTTTGGTTAATAAATGAACTTAAATTAAGCTACTTGGCCTATTAGTTAGACACCCACTAGATGGGTTGACCAGTCAACTTAGCGTTTTGCATCTACTAGTTGTCTGATGTTAAAATAGTAAATTTTATTAGTGGCTAGAGAGGTCCACTAACTAATCTCTATTGTGTCACCTAAGTGTTGATGATGTTTAATTGTGGCTGTAGAGGCCTACAGGCTGATCTTCATTATGTCCCATTTTTTATGATGTTTATTTATGGCTAAGGAGGCCTAAGGACTGATCTCTATTATGTCACACATATATTATTTAATTGTGTTTGGAGAAGCTACGAGCTATTCTCCATTATGGCATAGATGCCAATATGGCGGCATAGGTCTAAAATAGAGACCACTACACTAGTTTATTTTCCCTCTAGATCTAGTGATTTTAAATGTCATCTTCCTAGTTAGGCCAGTGAATTAAATTAATTAAATAATCAAAATGATCATGGAAATAAAAAACTAAGCATAATTGGATAATTTTTCTTATAATTGATAAACTATAGGCAAAAGGGCATTTTTGTCATTTTACACATATGTTATCAGATAAGTTGATGAATGTCAAATATGCATGTTGTGAATGTAATAATTACATTAAATAATATATGTGAGTTAAAAAGACTATTTCATGACTTATAAATGCTTTAAGGGCATTTTAGTATTTTGGCACCATATTGGATAATTAAATTAAATAACAAGGTAAAAATCAGTTATTAAGCTACACAGGTATGAAAAGAATATAATACCATGATTTAAATGCTTCAAGTTCACCACTAAGTACCTTGTATACTCAGGGTACCTATTTTGATGCATAGGTACACAAGAGCAGAACCTAGCCTCATGAAGTGCATCGATAAGGGTGCAGAAGATACCTAAGAAGGATTATAAAGTAATCGCTATATAGTTTTGATATCCATGTTCCTAGGTTGTAATTAGGTAGAAACATGCATTTAAGCATTATATATGTGATGTATATAAGTAAACATAATTTGGTGATGTAAATAAAATAACTCTCTATGTTTCCTTATGCATGTATGTTCAAAAATGATGTTTGATATGGATGTGAACCTGAGGCTCTATATATAGATATGTGTATGCTTTTATCTGTGGCCTAAGGCCTAAGTTTGATATGTGATAGCTATTGATGCTAGGATGGGAATGGGGGACAAGATGCGTTTTAGAGTTGGGAAATATTTATAGAAGTGTCTTAAACAGGTTTTAAAATTTTTGTATTAAACCCAGATAGCTGTTATGCTGTAGGTATTTCTAAAGTCTTTGTAAATGACTTGTAAATATATGGAATTGGCATCTTTAGTATGATCACACATTAAATGAGATAACCAAGGAACGTGTAGGGAATTTGGAACTAAGGTGAGTTAAATTGATATAGGAAGTAAAAGTTAAATGAATAATGCTAATGGCCAATATTAGGATAGCTGACCTAGAAGTGTGTGCATCACCTATGAGGTTCTTAGGGAATCTATTAAGGGGTGTCACATTTGGTGGTATTAGAGCCTAGGTTCAATGTTCCTCGATAGAGTATATGGATATCAAATGTTTAAGTTTCCAATTGCTTTGAACTATTACATTGCCCGAGGTTGATAAGTTATTCTTTTGTAATAAGCATAGGGCTGATCAGGCATCTGAAGGAGGGCTAAAGAGGTATCTAGTTTGGCACCAACTAAAATTCAAAGGGTAGGCAATGCATCTATACCTGAACCCAGTGACGCTATACAATAGCCCCAACCACTAGTGACTGGTCAATAGTAGGCTGAAGCATCACCTGCCTTATTGTAGTAGATAGTAAATTTGCTCTGACAAACTTCCACTGCCACTACTGCTCCTCTTTTACCTCTTCTAATACAAGTACCACCTCTACCACTAGTTTTCCATGAAAGACTCCTTTAGACAAGTAAAGGAAGATGGGACTTGTTGATTTTCTGAAGAAGAGAAAGGATGATGCTACTAGAGCTTAATACTAGTTGGATAGAACCTTTAGAGTTCTAGAGCAATTAAATTGTACTGAGGTAGAGAATCTATAGTATGCTATTTATCTTTTGAAGGAAGAAGCTAACAATTGGTGGAATACTACTAAGAGAAGAAAAGCACCAATAGAGTTGACCTGGGAATTCTTCCTAAAGGAGTTTAAGAAGAGATACATACCTAACTCCTATAAGGGTAAAATGAGACAAGAATATCTACATTTGAAGCAAGGAATGAGAACAGTGTCAGAATTTGAAAGGGATTTTACTAGACTCCTAAAGTATGCTAAGGAATTTATTCCTAATGAGGAGGAGAAATACAAGAGATTTCTAGTAGGATTGAATGTGGAGCTGAGGATGCAGATATCCCATATTTGAGAGAGGGATTTTGCTGTATTAGTATAAGCAACATATGATATAGAGGAAATGGTACAGGAAAAGAGGGACCTCTTCTAGAGAAAGAGGTAATTTACTATGGGATAGTTTAGTAAAGTATCAGAAGGTGGGAAAAAAAGGAGAAAGGGTCAGTTATAGGCATAGTCTCAAACTAGGTCTCAGTATCAGATAGGATACCAACGATCGAGACAGGCATAAACCCAGAGGTCAGAACAAGCTTCAACTATTAGAGCCCGATTGCCTCATCAGGTTAGTAGTACTTTGAGCACAAGGGGCAATAGAAATAGACCTCCCACTTATGCCACTTGTCAGAGAAAACACTAGGGGTAGTGTAGAGTAGGTCGATGTGGGGAATGTTTCCAATATGGGTCTAAAGATCACTATAGAAAAGATTGTCCTAAGAGATCTATAAAGGGTAATTAGACACATGCTTCTAATATTGAACCACAAAATAGAGGATAGAGGCAGAATAAGGGTAACTAACCTAGTGCTAGTTAGGGTACCATATTAGAAGCTCGTGCTCTAGTGAGGTTGTATGCTGTGAGAGTGAGGGAAGAGGCTACATCACTAGATGTTATTATTGGTACATTTTATTTATTTGATATTCCAATTTTATGTTTAATTGTTCCTAGTTCTACACATTCCTATGTACACACTAAACAAGCATAGAATAGAGGACTAGAACCTTAGAATGTTGATGTTGATATTAGAGTTAGCAATCCTATAGGATAAAGTGTAATTTTTAACAAGATATATAAACAACATCCTTTAGTGATTTAGGCATATAGTTTCTTAGCTGACTTGATTAAATTGCCTTCTATTAAATTTGATGTAATATTAGGAATAGACTAGTTGATGGAACATTATGCTGCCATTGTCTATAGACATAAGAAATTGACCCTCTAGATTGTAGAGGGATAGACAGTGAGAGTAGACACTAAGAGATATCTATTGAATAATCTCATTTCTACTATTAAAGCACAAAAACTTGTTCAAAAAGGCTATGAGGTATACTTGGCCTAAGTGGTTGACATGAATGTTTCCAACTCTGAGCTCGAGAACATTCCTGTTGTATCTAAATTCCTTGATGTCTTTCCTAAAAAGTTTCTAAGTTTACCACCTCTGAGAGAGCTTGATTTTGAGATTGAGGTATATCCTAGTATAGCTTCAATATCCATTGCTTCTTATTGAATGGCACTAACCGTGTTAAAAGAACTGAAGGTTTAATTATAGGAACTACTAGATAAAGGGTTCATCTAACCTACTACATCACTTATGGGTGCACCTATATTGCTTGTAAAGAAGAAAGAAGGATCGCTCAAGTTATGCATTAACTACAGGCAACTGAATAGAATGACTGTGAAGAATAAGTATCCATTTCCTATAATAGATCATCTCTTTGATCAGTTGAGAGGGATAAGTGTATTTTCTAAGATTGATTTGAGATTCGAGTACCATCAACTGAGGATTAAGGAGGTTGACATACCTAAAACTACTTTTAAAACCTAGTATGAGCACTATGAGTTTTTTGTGATGCCATTTGGTCTTATTAATTCTCCAGCAGCTTTCATGGATCTCATAAACTAATTTTTCTAGCCTTACGTGGATTAGTTTTTAATGGTATTCATAGATTGTATCCTAGTGTATTCTAGAAGCTAGGAAGAGCATGAACAGCATCTCCGAGTAGTGTTATAAACCCTAAGAGACTAAGGGAAGTTGCTTTTCTAGGCCATATAGTTTCAGCTGAGGGAATCAAAGTTAATCCTTGAAAAGTGAAAGTTGTGTTAGAATGGGAACCACCTAGTAATGTCACAAATGTGAGAAGTTTTCTAGGATTAGCTGATTACTACAGAAGATTTGTCAAAGGATTCTCCATTATTGCTACTGCTTTAACTAGACTAATAAGAAAGAATGTAAAGTTTGTGTGGATTGATTAGTGACAAGCTAGTTTTGATATGCTAAAATAGATGTTGATAGAGGCTCCTATCCTTATTTAGCCTAAATAGGGTAGGGATTTTGTAATATATTATGTTGCCTCACTGAATGGCTTACATTGTGCATTGATGCAAGATGGAAAAGTAGTGGCTTATGTTCAAGGCAATTGAAGCAAGATGAGAGAAACTATCCCACACATAATTTGGAGCTAGCTACTATTACGTTAGCTTTAAAGATTTGGAGGTATTACTTGTATAATGAGAAGTGTTATATATAAACAAATCATAAAAGTGTGAAATACCTTCTTACATAGAAAGAAAAGGAACCTGAGACAAAGAAGGTGGTTGGAATTAATTAAAGATTATGATTGCATCATTGATTA